>WWET01000148.1:544155-558276 GCA_011038615.1 Limnodynastes dumerilii | reverse complement strand
ATATATGTGGAACGTAAAGAAAAAAGGTGCACTTTATTTAGTAAATGGAACTCAAAATAATTTACTTTTCCAAACAAATAAACTATATGAATTAATCAATTTCAGTATGTCTTATTTGTATTTTCTTTCTTTGGGGGGAATAAAATAATAACTAAGAAATAAGAAAGCACAAAACTAAACATAATTATTAAGATTGTATCCTTTTAAAAGAAACTGAAGAACATTTGATAAACAATATATGATAAACAAAAGATGCTTGAAATGTCTATTCATATATTAAAATTGATAATACTTCTCATTGATTTTAAGTATCAGCCATGAAACTAGACAGTTAACAGTAGAATTTGCTGAATCCTAAACCATATGTTTAGGCTTTTCTGTTGTGTCATTTGTGCTATTAAGCATTTGAAAACTATTTCTTTCTATGCTTTTGATGTATCAGCTGACTTTGGAATCCTTTTATCTCTTCTACTTCTGAAGGCAACACAATAGGCAAATTGTCAAATGAAAAAGATGACCATTACGAAAATCTCCCTTATTCTCTTAGCTGAGCATCAATGTTATTGTATTTGTTTAAGAAATATAAAAGTTTGTCAAAAATGGCAACACTGCGCTTTAAAATGATGGATTGTTTCCTACAACCCTTAAATTAACATTACAAAGCCTTGACCTTGTGTGCATTAAGTATTCCCCCAAGATCTGGAGGAATATTTTACGAGTTGTTTCATTTTGCTGTCTTGCTTCTGATTACCTTTGGGGCTTATTAAGAAATCCACTAGTTTTGTCTTGGAGGCACAAGAGAGAAGCAGAATGCCAACCAAGGTTCTGAGATATTGACGGCACGAGATGAAAGAGATTTATTTACAGAAAACAGATTCGGAAAAAGAAAAGACTGCAATTACTTCCCACATAGAATTATCAAAATACTGTAGATGAATTGAAAATATTCCATTGGAAAAGTAAGCAAGGAAATGAGACCAATTAAACAAGATATGTCCAAAATGCACAAAATGTATTTAAAGGATGTGCAAACATATATTTTTCGTAATATCAATTAATTATTAAATATATGTTAATGAATAAATATTAGATAATAATAATAATAATATTAATTCAATTAATTATTAAATATATGTTAATGAATAAATATTAGATAATAATAATAATATTGATTGCATGTCCTACAATTATATATATGCATGTATAGTCCTCTGAGATGGTTTAAAGTAGAATATTTTTTGTTAGGCTCATTTTTTCCTTATTTGTATAAACTACCAATATACAGCCAGATGTTTATAAATATAATATTAAGATGGTAGGTCCATCTTCTTGCTGGATACAGGTATGGTTCCTTACACAGTAAGCAGTAGAGAAATCCTCAATGCTCCAAAAATATTTTTATTAATATATGAAGCTTTCTCACTATTTGAAATCTGGGGAAAAAATCAAATGGTCAAAAGGAATATATGATTTGTGTGATCCAGTGTCACTTTCAGCATGTCAAAGAAGACAGTGATTGGAAGAGTAACAAATAGCAGGGAGGGAGTTTTACTAGTCTGATAATAAATACTGCATGACTGGAAAAAAATGTTATGACTTGTGGCTGCAATGCACAACGAGTGAGATACAACAGGGGAGAGAGAAAGTATATATCTATGCTCTATTAACCAGAACTATAAGGTGATCACTGAAAGAAAAAGTTTTTGGGTGTTAAAGATGGACAAAATCCATGTACAGGCTTGGTAAGAATCCAGTAAATTCATTTATTTTTTTTTCTGTCAATTTCCAGCTAAAACTACTAGTAAACCATTTAATATGAAGTTTCTTTTCTATGTAGTTTTGCTATTGAGCTATACTTAATTGTTCTGAAATCCCTAATGTGGACCTCTTTTCAGTGGTGTCCCCAGCATCAGGTCTTATTTCTTCTGAGCATGCATGAATGACTTCAGTGCAGTCTTGTAGAAGAGAGGAAGTTAGAAGCTGTGACATAGCTGAAGTAGCAATTCAGTAGGAGAAGGGAGGTAATATAAATGTGGGGTACTAGTGATAGATGGTGGCAAGATATGGACATATTTATGTCTGAGAGTAGCAGTAGCCACTCTGATTACAATTGCAAATATTATTAGCAAAATTAAAATCCATGAGACTGTAGCTATTTTTTGTGCATGTGGCTGAGATACTGAGAATAAAAAAAAAATATCCAGGAGGAATCTACTTCTGAATGAACATAAAAATAAAGCCAGACTTAATGGGCGATTGTCAAAACCAGAATGCTCTGCAACAATATCCTATGGACATATGAGTCAAAACTGAATATCTTTTGACAAGTCACATTGCTCTATGTCCTCTATGTCTTCTATAATGGAGATTTGGTTACATTTTGGGACTGTCTTGCTGTGTCTGACATAAGGTGCTTTGAATCTGTAAAGGGCACAATTACATCTCAAGACTATGAAGGAACTCTGGAGCAAAATATACTGCAGAGCGTCAGAAATCTCTTTCTTACTCACTAATGGGTTCTCAATAATCCCAAAAAAAATACATAGATAAATATATATATATAGTATATATACAGCTACACACACAACAGTACACACTTAAATTTTCTCGATCTTTAGGCCCGCTCCTCGATGAGGCATAGCAATTGATCCCCGGAGCACCGAACATGGTGCTTCGATAGGTAAGTAAATAAAAAACTACCCTTTAACTAATTCTAACCCTAACCCTCACTTCCCCACAACCCTCCCTTTCTCCGAGCCTAACCCCCCTTCTAACACTTAAAGTCTCCGGAGCTGTCAGCAGTGGCAGGTCTGTGGCAAAAACTAATGGTTGAGTATGCTAAACGGCACACAGCCATTGATAAAAAAAAAAAAAAAAGAAAACAAAGAAGTTTCGGCTGTCTCTATTTATAAAAGCAGCCATTCGCATTGTGCATACTTACCCATTCATTAGTAAAAGTTTCTCATCAGTATCATTTTTGAAACAGAGACCACCAAAAAGGAGGTTTTGGCTTTCTGTATTTCTAAAGTGTAATTTTCGAGCTGGCAAATGCACCCCTCCTTGTAATGCGCAGGATAACCTGCTTCATCTACCAATCCGTCTGCGTATCATAACAGCTTTCATCAGAATCTGCAGCATCATACAATCTTCAGTCTCCCACAGCTGTTATGAGGATGTGATGATGCGCTTAGGAGGAGGATGTCAATTGCTAACATCCATCTGCGGGAGCCCTGAAAATGTACTGTTTGTGGGGGCTCCTTTGTGTTTAATTCTATATTTATCCTCCAGTAAAATAAAAATAATACACATATACATACATCCACTCTCTCTCTAAGCTCCCTGCATTCACTTTTCGCTTAATGAAAATACAATTGTCGATACTAAAAAAAGATAACATGACACATATATCAGTATTTGTCTTTGGAGCAAGATTTTTTTTTGTTTTTATTTTTTTCATGGACAATCATGTTTCTGAAAATGTTTAACCATTCAGTCTGCATTGTAACATAGAAACATAGAAACATAGAAAGTGATGGCAGATAAGAGCCACATGGCCCATCTAGTCTGCCCATTTGTTTATTTAAACCTATACTGACCCTAGACCCTATTTACCCTCAATTTGGTTTACAATTTAGGATACCCTTATATTTATCCCAAGCATGTTTAAATTGTTCTACTGTATTGGCCTCAACCACCTCAGATAGGAGAATATTCCACTTATCTATCACCCTTTCAGTGAAGTAATTTTTCCGCACATTTCCTTTGAATCTACCACCCTCCAGTTTATATCCATGCCCTCGTGTTCTATTACACCTTTTCTTTTGAAAAATGCCACCCTCCTCTAGCTGGTCACAACCCTTGATGTATTTGAAAGCTGCTATCATGTCCCCCCTCTCCCTTCTCTGCTCCAAGCTATACATGTTTAGTTCCTCTAGCCATTCTTGGTATGATTTGTTACAAAGGCCATGGACCATTTTAGTTGCTCTTCTTTGCACAGTCTCTAATTTATTTATGTCTTTCTGGAGATATGGCCTCCAGAACTGAACACAGTATTCTAGGTGAGGGCGTACCAATGACTTATAAAGGGGCATCACTACTTCTCTCTTTCTGCTACTAATTCCTCTCCCTATGCAACCAAGCATCTGACTTGCCTTTCTCATTGCTTTGTTACATTGAATGGCTACCTTTAAGTCACTGGAATTAATTAATTGTATGATGGTTACCAGTACTGCTTTCACAAACCACGGGATTTAGAACTCAGGTACGCATTATAAGTCCACATATAACCCAGGAAATTCCCAAGTCTGACCCTTTCACATGTTCTGTGAATTTCCTGTGTCTGCCCTGGCAAGCAACTGCCAATCAGCCAAAGAGGAGCTTTTATTGGCTGCAAAAAATGATGGGGACTTCACTTTTTCAACAATGCACGGGACTTTTAAAAAACAGGGACCTGAAAGGAGACAGGCAGCATTTAGTAGCACATGTATATCTCCTTTCTGTTCTGCCCAGCTGCAGTTCCGCTATTTGCCACTATGAATTTAGTACTTGTATCTCTATTCTGGCCTGCCTGCTAAATACCAGAACTGCAGGCGGGCGGACCAAAAAGGAGACATACACATACTACTAAATGATGCCTGTCTCCTTTTCCTGCATGCGGCTCCCGGCTAACAGATTTGTTTACTACTGACATAGCAATATTAAAGAAATCTCTCCAATCAGTTTGTGAAGGACCTGTATTGAAAAACAACACTAGACCTATCACACTGACACATTACCCATGTGAGACCCAGGAAAACCCTTTCTTTTTTCCCGGATCTGAATGCTGGATAATTAGTCTACAAAAATAGGACTTTTCACATCACCACAAAAACCTGAGTATTTGGTGGTTATGTGAAAGGGCTTTAGGATGCAGTATTGTATGCCAATTACTAAAATGCAGTCTGCATTTTATGGCAGTTCTTATATGCAGCTGATATCGTATGTCAATCGGTAGAATTGAGTCTATATTTAGTATTTGGTGGTGAATAGAAGGCAGCGTGTATAGTGGGAATTGTATAGTGGACACTAGGACACTGTATTTTATAGTAGTGACTAGGATGTGCTTTCTTTTTTTGTGTGTTCTGTGTTTGATAATTGTCACTTGGATGCTGCAATGTATGCAAATTTAGTTTGTAGTGAGGTGCTGAACACCCCAATACCAGCCCTGTCCATAGGCAGCACTAAGTCACTGTTCCTGCTATCTTGAAATGATAGCACTGAAAGGGTTAAAAGAATTACCAGAAAAAGAACAATGGGCCAGATCCTAAGCTAAGTACGCTAGTCGCTGACGTAATTTCACGCATTTGTATTTACTGCGCATGTGCCCGGCAGATGTTACGCCACGTAACTCCTAGTGTGCATACCATCAGCATAAATACGAACAAAAGGGGGGGCATCAATCATTACGTACGCCAGTACTTACACTTTGAAAAGTTAAGGTAGAGTTTGGGAAGCGTAAAAGGCCCAAGTACATACAACCAAAAGGAGTGCCTAAAAATTACACTAGCATAAATACGCGTTGTAACATAACTAGCCCGTAGGTCTGGGTCTACCCCAGTATGTCTTGTCATATTCAACTACACATATACAATGGGATGCAGTTGCTGGTCAAAATGGCCGTTTTTTGACACAGATACAGCTGACGCCTCTATTGCAGCTGTATCTCTGTTGAACACCAGCTGTTATACGATTATTATGATCTGGAATGGGTTCTTATAACTAATGCATCTATTTTGAATAATTACCCATTCCCAAATAGACCGCAGCGGGGTTTGCTGTGGGGATGGGCTGTGGAAGGCTGGCAAAGGTTAGGGTTAGGCTGTAAGAAAGAGAAGGTTGGGGTTAAGGATAGGCTGGTAGAAAGGGAAGGTTAGGGTTAGGCAATAAGGGAAATGAATGGTTAAGGTCAGAATAATAGAAGGGGAAGGTTAGGGTGAGTATTAGGGTAAGAGTAAAGGTCAGGGGAAAATTTTACCTGCCGCCGCTGGTGCAGTCAGCCATGGCCATGATTACAGCTAGAGAAAAAATCCAGCATTCAAGGATGGTTTTCCGAAAACCGATGTGAGGCAAGTGGGCACCTCGGACCAGAAAACCACACACATATACGATACACAGAAAAATTATTTGTTTGCAAGAATTTAGTACTCAAAATTTATTTACTCATATTTATTTATTTTTAAATCTATCAACATGTTTTTTCTATCCAAAAAAAACTCTATAACTTAAGAATAATATTAAAGTTACTGTAGTCTGTTAATGGTGTTTTGTTTAGGGACCCTCCTGCCTGGTGAGTAGATAAATACATAAAACGTAGGCGAGAAGTGCATCTGGTTTTGGATCATAAAACACATTAGAGTGAGCTTTGCACCTTACAGCTGGAGAGCCAGTGGGATGGGAATTCAGGCAACCCATGGATTAAGGACTGACACGGTCTAGTGCAGGAAGGAGCTTCCATTAATCAGACTGCAGGTGTCACAGGAAGGGGGGAGCATTAACCCAAACCTTAGTCACAAGATATCTTTATAAAAGAAAGCGTATGCCACAGACAGTATTCTAGGCAGCTAGTTAAGCCTAGTGGAGATGCACATAATGAAATAAAATCCAGTCAGGGATGGCCCTTGGGTAAAATTTTCACTTCTACAATCCATTTTCAGTTTAGGTCTGGATTTTCAAGAAGACAGCAAGCAGCAACTCGACTCCCAGGTGACATGATGTGTTCCGATTTAGGCTTTGAATGTTGCAAATTAAATTCCCTCATCAGTCTTCTAATCACTCTTACCAGATGGGGCTTGTGCTCAATTTTGGATCCACAGGAAATTTAATGGTTATTGTTTCTGTTTAAATAGGAGATTATTGCATTTTAATAAGTTCTCTTTGGGACCTGCAGCAACAATAGAGCACTATGAATTACTGTAGATAGCTGTTACTGCATGCTGGGGAAAAATCAAGTTAGTAAGTGTGACAAGTTGCTTTCTCTTGCCTTCCAGCAATCGCTCGGAGTGTATTTACCACCAAATTAAGTATGTGCCGTGGGGATAATATTTTTATCCTGCCAAGGGGGGAAGGTGCTTGTCTGTGGATTTTCATTAAAATGACACATCTGTTCAGCAATTTCACAAAGTAATTCTACTGAAAGTTTTATCAGCTAATTTTAATTATTCACTCCAGTGAGTTGAATACAGGATTCATCATGTTGAATTAATACTTTTGACGGGAATATCACAAAGAGGGGGTGAATAAAAACAATCAACAAATTGAATTGTCATGCAATATGGATTTAATTGAGATTCTTTAATTAGGATAAGACTGAGATGTGGTATTTGCAAGAATTAAACAGTTTAGCAATGCACTGGTAAAGATTTAAAAAAAATGCAATTAAACATTAGTGGATGTGAACATAAATAAGCATGAATAATTTGAACAGACTTAGATTGCTGTTAAACATGCCTCTTTACACGAATAATGCATGGCATAAGGGTGAAAATATTATTCTAACACAACTAAGTAAGTAAATTGGGAACAAATTCATGTGAGAGGAAACAAACACATGGGGCTAGATTTACTAAACCGCGGAAAAGGAATAAAATGGGGATGTTGCCTATAGCAACCAATCAGATTCTAGCTGACATTCCCTAGTAGGTAATAGGAAAATGATAACCAGAATCTCATTGGTTGCTATGGGCAACATCTCCACTTTTCCTTTTCCACAGTTTAGTAAATTTAACCAATAGAGAACCTGATTCAGTTTTTTGCAATGAGTCTATGAATTTTACATAGGCACTGGTTCACAGGGAAACATCAAAAATTGAGGATTATGCACTCATACAACCCATGCTATAATGGGAGGAAATCAATTTATTCATATATATATATATATATATACATACACTTTGTTGTTACTTGTTATATATATATATATACACACTTTGTTGCTACTTGTTATCTCATTGTCAGAAGCTGACCGCCACAGGCCCAATAGCAAGAAGGTGGGTTCTGAGTGTAGATGAGTGCTGTATTAAGCTGCCTTTAGTGCTGTCTTTAGCCTCTGACAGCTTACTTAGAGTTCTGTAAGTGCATGAGGTGGTGACATGTACAGCTCTGCCAGGCTTTGTAGCAGCTACCACTCCTGCACCCTTGGTAGTTAGACTTCTTGTTATACAGGTCAGCAAGCCAAGGACAAGGTGTCTTCTTTTCTGACAACCCCTTACCCTACAGCCAACCAACCAGGGATATAGTAAGAGCCAAAGTGCTGTCATGCTACACACAGTCCAATAATCCATATCATACTTCACAGTCACCTAAGAATCAGTACTGTAGCAGTCAGATTATTCAGTTTCCCCGAATGATCTATCAGTGAAGGAGAGAATTTTAGGATTATTTTCCTTGATTTCCAACAAATGGAACCTTGCTATATTCTACATTATTATCACAGCAACTTAGGACTAATTCTGCCCAGAGAAGCAGGCATGCTCTGCCTCATCCCAAATGAGATGTAAAAAGAACATTGTATGTTTGTAAAAACTCCATCCAAATAATCAGTATTTTTTGTATAATCTAGAGGTGAACCTTGCCTCTGGATCTGACCTCAAAAGGATATTTTCACAGATTGTTTAAGGTTTTATCAATCAAGCAACTGCAAGTACAGCATTATTCCATTTTTATGTATAGTGCTGTTGTATGACTGTTTATGCTGTGTGAAAGAAGGACGTAGTTCTGGATCTACCCCACTGTCTTTTGTGGTTTTCCTCCTATCTCTCTGACCGCACCTTCTCTGTTTCCACCCCTACCTACCCATTGGTTTCCTCAAAGGACTCTGTCCTTGGCCCATTCTTTTTCCTTCTCTATACCTCCTATTTGAGTAACCTTATCAGCTTCTTTGACTTTAACTACCACCTCTATGCCAATTACAACCAAATTTACCTCTACCATCCTGACCTCAACCCCTCTTTAATGTCAAAGATATCCGATACCCTTGCTACTCTTTCCTCATGAATGTTGCTTCAAGCTCGACATGGCCAAAAAGGAAAATCATTGTTTTTCCACCCATTAGGATCTCCCCCCCCTCCATCACCATAAACATTGAAGACACCTCTGATTCCTCCTCCCCCCAAGTTTACAGTCTAGATATCATCCTTGACACTTCCCTCTCCTTATTCCACCTTACATCCTTGTCCTCTCTCAATTTTGCTGTTTACACCTATGCAACATTGCAGGCATCTGACCCTTCCAACGCCACCAAAACCCTTACCCAATCTTTTTTCATATCACGACTCGATTAACACCTTTTTGCCCCCATTCAATTTATCCTCAATCTCGCCTCTAGGTTCATCTTTCTTTCACGCTGTTCTGCCTCTCCTGTATGCCAAACCCTCTAGTGGCTTACTGTCTACTCCAGTGATCTCTTTAAACTCCTTACCTTCACCTCTAAAGCTATCTCCTCCACTAATGCTCCCAACCTCTCATGACTAATTTCCATGCACACTCCATCCAGCCTCCTCCTCTCAGCTTACTAATGATTTCTGACCTCCCAACTGAATACCACATCTTATTACTATATCCTTGATTTCTCCCATTCAGCACCACTACACTGGAATGACCTCCCTCTTTCAATCTGGCTCTCTAATGGAAAGGTTGATTAGAAGTTGTAGTAGCAGCACAAGAATGCAAAAAACATCTGTGTTACTCTCTGCTGTTCTTTACAACAGCACAAAAACACTCCCAACTTAGCAGACTTTGGCATGGAAGCCTAGATTCAGTGTAGATCCAACACTGGAGCTCCAAGTGTGGCAGCATTGTAAGTCTGCATCCGGTTCTTAGATCACAAATATATTACCATTGCTATTTTGTTTATTGTACAGTAAGAGTGTCATCTTTTGCTATTTTAATATTTAGTTCCATAAAATGTTCTAGTTTTGTTGAAGTCTTCTTTTTGTCATCTCCCGTTATTATTCTTCATACATTTCAGACTCACATTTAGAACTTAAGGAAAGACGATAGATGTCATCTTATATAGTATTTATAATTAAAGCATAAAATACCATCTGTAGGTCATGAAAGTAAAGACTCTAGTTAGTGGTGCACTAGGATAGGATATCATCTTGTATTTTGTGCAGTTGACTTTTCAGGTAATAATACAAGCACATTAAATAAGATAACATCTTTAGAAAAACACAGTGACCTGACTGTTAGTCTTTGACAGCTACATGTACAAACTATTCAGCAAATTGAAACATTTTGTTTCCAACAGGTGTCCACATGGCAGGAATCTGTCTTTAACTTCTGAGATGATGAAGAAGTGCCACCTGCTTGAAGGATATATTTAAAGACTTTCCGTCTGCCTGACCTCAAATTGTGTGTGTATTTTCCACTGTTACAGAAGAATGGAATCAGATCCTGCAGGGAGTAGGCTGAAAAGAAATTGTTTTATCTTTGCAGGCTACAAGATTTTTGTAGATGAAAAGTTTCAAAGCAAATATTTGTAAAGTTTGCATGATGTGATAGTGGATTTTTCTGTTGGCTAGTACATGATACAATATGACAGACATATAATAAGGAGATCATGTTATATTCAGAAGCATTCATCCAAGCTATTTTTTTTATTGTATTAGCCCCTGCAAGCTGATCTGGCCCATGTTATGTGTACAATTGATAGGGCATTAATGCAGACAGTTGGTCTTTAGATTGATGTCAGTCACACGTTAGCAGAATGCATCCTTATTACCATAAACTTGTCTACGACAGGTCACAAAGAACCAATAGTTATTCACTTACATATGCAAAATAACATTACACTATGCACAAAGACTGAATAAACTTAAATGTTTAAATGTAAAATACAAAAAAATTGCATTTGGACTATAAATAAATGTTAAAACAAATCCTAATAGGGATCAAAAACATATTTTAGGTCTTAGATCTCTAGTGATGTTATAAGGTACAGCTTTTATGAATCTTTGATCAAAAGTTATGGTGGCCTGCAGTATCAATATTTTCGGTTTCAGTCCCCGGTTAGAACTACTGATTTCCGAAATAGGGACATCCTCCTTTTCGGATGTCCCTATTTCGAATACTCCACAGTTAATCATTTTTTTTCAGAATGGTTAAGATACCGATCGGGTCAGGCTGCGGGAGATGGAGGCTTAGTGTCAGCCTGCAGGTAAGGGACAATTAGAGTCAGGCTTCGGGAGATGGTGGGTTAGGGTCAGGCTGCCAGGAAGGGAGGGTTGGGTTTAGGTTATTGAGAGGGGAGGGTTAGGGTTAAAATTAGGGAAAGGATTAGGGTACTTTTTTTTTTTAGTTTTCGGAACACCGAAAGCTCGGTGCTCCGTGGATCGATTGCTATGCCTCATCGAGGCATATGCAATCGAAATCCCAGCCAGTTTGAAACTGGCTGAGAAGAGATGGCCCTATCGAAATAGAGCCGTTCTCAGTGGGGACCCACACCCCAAAATTTTATATCTCTTATTTATTATCCTAACCCTCCATAGTTGGATATATTTTTTCCTCATCATTCATTTCATATTTTTTCATTAAATGCTAAATGGATTAACATCTTGGACAAACAGTCTTTTAGGAAATTACCCACTACGTATGTGTAGTAGGCCATTTACGCAATCTATGTTTCATTTTGGTACGTAGATTATGTGTGGTCTTTAAAGGCCGCGTGTAGATATTTAAGAAGAAAGAGGAATGCCACTGCAGCCTCTGTCCTTTTTTTAAGAAAAGTGGGTGTGGGGAGGGATTTAGCCAGGGAGGGCATGGGGAAGGGTTCTCCATTCGTATTTTCCTTCATAAGAAGGAAAATATGAACGATTAGTTAAGGAAGCCCTATAGCACTCTTTAGTGCCGTAAGGTTCCCAAAAACGGGGTGGGTTGTGGGGCAGGTCAGATTAGTAAGGTGCGGATACTGTTGATCATTTTTATCACATCTTTCAGTAAACTACAAAACATTCAAACAAGCAAATTCTTAAATGGCAAGAACTATAGTATGGTTATTTCTCAATCCCTGGATAAAGCAAGAATTCCACCATAATGAGAAATATAATCCCTTAAAAACATATGTCTAGTTAAAGTTTGTTTGATACCTAGAGATCTTTCAACCCTATCTGCAAGAGCTTAACGTTTCATTCAGATCTACAAGACTCAAACTCTAAGGTCAGAAAGCTTAGCTGTGCTCACTTTAGTCAGTCCTAAATTGGGTCCTCATGCTCCTAATTCTTTGCCAGATTAATTGACCTTAGTAGCAAACTTTGACCCCCCCCCCCCTCACTCTCATCTGTTTATTTATTATGTGCTCCTGAATTAATAAAAGATAAATAAATAAACTCTTGTTTTTTATTGTGGAGGTCACTAAAGTAAAATGATGTTATTCTTATATACACATCTACATCTCTAACCCACTGGGGGCTTCTGGCCGGATTCACAACCCAGTCATTTTTAACATACATGCCTAATTTTACAATTTTAGCCTAGTAACTATGCATGTGTAGTAACAATGTTATGCTATCTACATAGCGTTTTGTTACGTAGATTGTGTAAATGCAGTCTTCTCAGACCACATGTACACAATCTACGTAACGAAACGCTACGTAGATAGCGTAAAATTGTTACTAGACATGCGTAGTAGCTAGAATTAAGTAAAATTAGACTTGTATGTTAAAAATTACAGGTTTGTGAATCCAGCCCGACAAGAGGATATATATTTGATAAGTGTATAGTTTTATAATGTAATATATAATGTAATGTAGTGAACTTCGCTCTAAAAATAGTAAAAATAGTAATAATTAGTATTAATAGTATTATTGTAGATAACTAAGAGAAAAAACATTTCACATTCTTCGATCCAGCAGCAAATTCCCATTGAAATTCGACTAGGGACATCTATTCCTCTATATATTAAAGAACAGTCTTTTTTTGTTGAAAATGCACTTCATTGAAATATTGCAAAATATTAGCTATTCATTAAAGATCTGACCTTTCCAGTAAGACATTTAAGAAAATCCTTTCTCCTTCTTAGTAAAATTCATTCTAAAGGACATTAGCAGTCTCTTGAGGAAAATCCCGTTACAGTGGAAATAATATTTTTATCTAAGGGAAGGTCATCACTGACGCTCTATACCACAACAGATTTGCTGTGCCCATTGGAGCATTTAAAAGTGGATATATTTTTGTTATAACATTATCATTTAAACCTTAAACGTACCTATTGCATATATATTAATAAAAACAAAACAAAAACAACTATTGGTTTATGGTTTATGCTAGTTAAACTATATTGCTTCACCTATCTGTTTTTTCTAGGTTATGATCTAGATATAACATGAACATGGATCATTTATGAATTACACAAAGTATTTTTGCATCCTATTCGTGCGTACGTTTGCTGGACCAACAAAACAAATCTGGGTCCTGGAACAGCAAGTTTCTGGTGTAAAGAAGCTTATGGTACAATGTATGTAAAACATTGTTATGGCATATCTCTGTAGGTGACACAGCCAAACATTGGGGGAGGGAGGGGTGGTTGCAAATCTTTGGAGGTGCTAATGTAGTCAATTATTACTGACCAAATTTAAAATATAAGTATAGAAAATATGCAATAATGTATTTGCATATGGTTGCTCATTAGTAATAATGAAAATTTGAGCCACTGTAGTGGCTTTTATAAAAGTGTAATTGTATTATTTTATTATTATTATATCTTTATTGTATTGATTATTCTTACCTATGAGTACATTGGGGCAGATCCTGAACTACGCATTTCCGCAAATTTACATGTGGCGTAGACGTAAATTTGCAGATTTGTACGCACTGCGCATGCGCACCGCAGAAAATACGCACATTCACGTAGCGTATTTTCAAACGTATGGGTAATTCACGTATTGCTAACGTAAATACTTACGTGTGGGCGTGCCAAATTTACGTTAGTGACCAATACGTGCGTTTTACGTGAAGTAGGCGGGGGGTGGTATTTAAAGTGTACAGTATGGGCGTGCTAAGCTGCGTACGTTCGCGTAGTCTGTACGCCCGTCAGCGTATGTATGCTGTTACGTTAGGAAAAGTTAAGGTAGGGTTTGGGTCGCGTAA
>WWET01000148.1:522619-534246 GCA_011038615.1 Limnodynastes dumerilii | reverse complement strand
GCAATGTTTTTGTTCTCAGGGGCTTGCCGTCTGGGCGAACAGATAACAAACCTGTCACGAAGAGTTTGACTGGGGAATAAATTCTGCACTTGCCAGGAAATGATGTATACAAAGGGAAAGTACAAGTATCCACATGAACTGTCCCTTTGATAAGACCAATCAAGAAAAGTCTTCAAATGCAACACTTTATCCTTATTGGTGGTGTGGAATATAATAAACCTGAACAGTACATTTTTGTCTCCCATGAGATATAGGAGAGGTCATTAACAAAAAATGTTGTTCTACCAAAACCATTTATTGAAAAATTTTATATCGATATGATAAAATCTGGCAAGAAAAGGAGCATATAAAAAATTCACATATTCAGTATATCAGAAAATGTTGTTGGACTCCATTGGGTAACCTGAATTTTCATTTATACAAAGAAAATTGCCTAGGTAATATAATCCAGTCTTGTTCTTTGACAGGTTGCTTAGTGCTTTTCTCACAAATCTTATTTTGACTAGTGCAATAAAGATTTATTACATCTTTTTGAATGAATGACTTTTAAATTCTTACATTAAATTTAGTTATGAATATAAGAATACACTATATGAATAAATGGTCAAAAAAGGTAGCAAAACCTACCATCAAATTGTATTATAGATTATTGCAGTTATTTCTTTGTTAAATTATTTGCCGACTTTAGTACAATGTTGAAAATGTCAGTTTTAATTCATATGACAGCTGTTTAATTACATTTTCAGCACTGAAGTTACAGTGCTTTTGCATATTTTTTGTTACACATGTGTTAAAACACTAATTATATTCTTAATTAAGGCTATTTTATGATCTGGAGGCATTGCCATGTATATTGGCCCTGCTGCCAATATATAAGACGAGTCATTTATAGAAACATAGAAACATAGAAAGTGACGGCAGATAAGAGCCACATGGCCCATCTAGTCTGCCCATTTGTTTATTGAAAACTATACTGACCCTAGACCCTATTTACCCTCAATTGGGGTTACAATTTAGGATACCCTTATATTTATCCCAAGCATGTTTAAATTGTTCTACTGTATTGGCCTCAACCACCTCAGATGGGAGAATATTCCATTTATCTATCACCCTTTCAGTGAAGTAATTTTTCCGCACATTTCCTTTGAATCTACCACCCTCCAGTTTGTATCCATGCCCTCGTGTTCTATTACACCTTTTCTTTTGAAAAATGGTACCCTCCTCTAGCTGGTCACAACCCTTGATGTATTTGAAAGCTGCTATCATGTCCCCCCTCTCCCTTCTCTGCTCCAAGCTATACATGTTTAGTTCCTCTAGCCTTTCTTGGTATGATTTGTTACAAAGGCCATGGACCATTTTAGTTGCTCTTCTTTGCACAGTCTCTAATGTATTTATGTCTTTCTGGAGATATGGCCTCCAGAACTGAACGCAGTATTCTAGGTGAGGGCGTACCAATGATTTATAAAGGGGCATCACTACTTCTCTCTTTCTGCTACTAATTCCTCTCCCTATGCAACCAAGCATATATAAGCATTTATATTTATGCATATGGGATATTTCAGATAAATTTGACCTGAATTAAATAAATGACTTAAACATTTGCAGGAGGTGAGGTCAGGTCTACCTGCTGGTATGTTACAAAAAAGTTCCCACAATCCTACAATTCAATGATGCCAAAAACCAAATTAGTTTTTGGCAGTCCTGCACAACATTAGTTAGGGTCCTTTTATCCCACTAATTGTGTAATCATACAACATATTGTATAAGTGTACAAGAATTTGTATGGGCGTCATTCTCAACTCCCCACTTATCTTCACCCCCCACATCCAAGTCCTCTCACTGTCCTGCAACTTTTATCTCCGAAATATAACTTGCATCAGACCCTTCTTAACCACAGATGCCACTAAAACGCTCATTCACTCTCCTGTGATCTCCCCTCTTGACTACTGCAACATTCTCTTTTATGGCCTCCCTCTGGTCCTTTTAGCTTCCCTAGAATACAAACTAAGTTCTGCAGCCAGACTCATCTTCCTCTCCCACTGTTCTGCCTCCCTCTCTTTACACTGGCTTCCTGTCTTTTTCAGAATTTTTTTCAAGCTCCTCACCCCGACTTGCAAGGCTCTCTCCTCCTCCACCGCCCCTTATCTCTTCTCCTTTATCTCCATTCACACTCCTGCCTGACCCCTCTTCTCTGCTGGTGACCACCGCCTCAACTCCAACCATATAAGGCAATCCGACACCCTCCAATCCTTGAAATGCTCTCTCAAAAACCACTTCTTCAGGCTAGCCTATACTTTCTCCACCTAAACTTACTTAACCACTCCATCTCCATCCCTGTGTCTCTTGTTTGTTTACCCCCTCTCACTTAGTATGTTAGCTCATATGAGTAGGGCCTCCTCCCTCCTGTCATCGGCCCTCTACTTTGTCCTCATTAATTCCTCTCTCTCTACTGTCTATCTCTCCTCTCATTCCCCTGCTCCAACACCCATATCCTGTTTCTCCATTTTCCATACATATATCTGCTAGTTTTGCACTGTACTTTTTTTTTGCATCTTACTTGTATTGTATTACTTATTTTTATGAATTTGTAACCTATCTGTTAATTATTCTATTATATAATGTAATTATTGGGTTTCCTATTGCCTCTGTATGGTGCTGTGGATACCGTGTAGCGTCTTATAAATAAATGTTAATAATAATAGTAATAATAATATAGATTTGACAAAGTGTGTAATGTTATTTAGGTATTAAACAGACCAAACATTATGGCAAATATGTTGAACTCAAGAGGGATTAAAAAACATGTTATTAATACCCTCATGCTAAAATGAAATTTAATTATGGCAATTGTTTTGTAGCATTGAAATTATTGTTGACAGTAAATCTATCCTCTGAGATACACATACGCTTTCAGAGCAGCCTTTATATCAACATAAAAAGTTCTGTGTTTTTCCTTTTTATTCCGTTCCCATTTTACCTAATAGGAGACTTTATCAAGCTGCTGAAGCCCAGTTGATTTCCCAAGTCCAATTATTTCACACTGCACTGTTCCCTGGCACAAAACACTTTACCTAGGGACATTGTCTGACTAAACTTAGAATGTTTAATGGAGTCCCTAAAGCTGTCTCCATTTCATTGCTTCTGACTAATAAGCAGTGATATTTTTCTCTTGCCAAATGGAATTCAAATTTACTGTTCAGTCCTCTTAAAAAAACAAGTTTGAATGTATTCTCAGATGAAAAGACTGATGCCTTCTGATTTAACCTTTTTCTGGTGAGCGATGATAGGAAAACATTAGCTTGCAAGGTTCAATGCAAGAAACCTATTCATACTCTCTGAAAGTAGCTGTGTATGTGACAGAAGCTGGTATCATTTCATAACCAAACAACAAGGTCCCAAAACAAGATCATCTAAATAAAATGGACAGATAGTACTTAAAGCAACATATATAAGATAAACTTATTGATATGCAAATCTCTTTTTAAGTTTTTCTATTTTTAAATAACTATTGCATCTATATTATAACATTTTTACATGCAATACAATACCGCAAAAAGATCAAAGGACAAAAAACAGAAGGTTTTCTGGTTCTATACATACATTTGTGGTCACACGACATTTTAACTGCTGCTTATAAACATAGTTGCCGACTCTCCCGGGATACCGGGAGAACTGCCTGAATTCAGGCAGTTTTCCCGGTATCCCAGGAGTGCTGCAAAACTCCCGCAAGGGACTTGAGGCTTGTGGTTGCCATGCCTGGCAACACAAATTGCGTCATCAAGCCCCACTCCCATCCTATGAAACCCCGATAGGAGTAGTTGATAGTCAGGGGCGGGGTTTAATGGTGCGATTTGCATAAATCATGCTGTTTAGCTCCACCCCCTGCATGCAGCTTATGGCATTAAAAGTCGGCAACCCTGCTTATAAAGGAAGTCTTGTGATATCACAGATGCATACATTTTATCACATTTATACTGTATGTTTAGCCTGTTAAGAAGATGTAGGCATCCATTTGTTTCATTAATGCATAGTTAAGTAATTTATGTACTTAGTTTACTGAAAGTCATCAATATCTACATATATTTACACTTGCATTGCATGAAGTGGAAAAGATATGCTTTGTAACAGGTGTCTTTTTGTACATGTTGTTTAAAGCAGTTTTGGTTGCCAGCAAAGCATTGCCAGCACTTTAGTGCCGATGGGTTAAATGTCAGCACTCTAAATGCCAAAACAAAATAACTTTCTCTCTCTTAACCAGCCTCTTTCTTCCCAAGGAGTATCACCAGCAAAGGTTTCTTTCAAACAAATAAAAAAATAAAGTATATAATACCAACACAATATTTTTACCTGTACTGTAACATAATGTTTTCTTATTATCATACATTACAGCAAGTCAGATTTCCCATCTCCATCTGCTTCAAATATGAAAAGCCTTTCCCTGACGCACAATAACACAGATTGGGTGAAGGAACTATTCCATCATATATCCTCATCCTGCATTGCATATACACTATACTAAATTCTATCATTTACAGTATCGATTTTTTTAACCTAACACAGTCAATCTAGACTCATATCAATGGAGAACATATACTTATTTGTCTTTGTTAAATGAAATTATTAAACTTAAATGGGTGTGGAGGTGTAAGTGGCAGCACCAAACACTAGAGTAAAACAACACTACAACTAGCAGATAATAGAGCAACTTTAAATCTTATATGGATTTAGTCTACAAGAGTAACATAATAATAAAAATAAAACATAATAATATTGACTTAATACACAAAATGTAACTAAGGCATATCACAGAACGTACAGCAGTACACACACAAAAATAATTAAAAAGTTAAAAATAATAAGTTTATTTGGACTAAAGTGGTTGATTGTGTTTAAGTCATATTTATGTTTAGTCTAAACATTACCAAGATGCTTTCCATAATCATATGATGGTTTCATCAAAACTAAATATTTTAGTTATGTGTTTCCAGTAACTGTAAGCACTCTAATCATAGACTGTATGCAGAATGTTCAATGTGCAGCTTTATACACTGAAATATTTATCAATACAAGACCTTGCACAGGCTTTAAACACATTAAGACATTATGGAGGTTGTCTGTGTGCCATTAAGTCAAATCTTACACCGCTACATCACTAAGCCACACTGGCATTTTTTTAATATGCTTTTGATGTTTTTTTCTTATAATCTTTTTATAGTATAATCAACATTTTGGGATGTGTGTGATCAAAGGAATGTTAAAGCTTCAGCGGCTAAGCCTGGATATTGGATCTATAATTCACTGAATTCATTAGATTTAATCGTATTCTCCAGAGAAAAATGAAAATGTGTATTAAAAAGAAATAAATATAAAGATGAATAATAAAAGTGCAGGAAGTTGTCTGACTTTGTTGTTTTCTTTTTTCAGTCTTATGACATCTGGTGGTCATGAGGAGACTGCCCATCTCTTAAACATTTTCCTGTAGATCTAAGAACATACAATCCACATCTGGTTACCAGTTCCATCTAGTTCTGTATGCTGTAAAATTTAAACAATCTACTTACTATTGGCTTTTTATGCTTCATTAATGCCTTTGTTGAGCTTGTGGTCATGATTTTGGTCATCAGAGGGTCACATGTTTTGTTGTCCTCTGTTCCTCTATTTCCCTGCATGCATACTGCCAATTAAGTATAAGTTCATTCACTGAAGTTTATTTATCCCAGTGTAAACATGAAATATGTATGCAAACTATAGCAAACCTAATTTCTTTTTATTTAGCATATTTCCATTTTAAGACAACAAAAGAAGACTAGGAAACACAAAAAACTGAGATTTTTATTTTTATTTTGTAGTATAATGTATATAATAATTGTCCACCAAAAAAGTTTTATGGAACAAACTATCAAGGAGTGCATGCTATTTTAAATATCTTTTCATGAGGTCTAGGGGTAATTCTTTAACACAGAGGCTAGAATCATACTTTCATGAAAATTAGCAGTTGCCAAAAATTACCCATCCTTTAAAACATATACATTTTTACATGCAAGCTTGCACATTTAGAAGACACAACAGTCACAGTCAGAGGGTCACACCTAATACGGGTAACATGGTGGCTCAGTGAGTAGCACTTGTGCCTCACAGCGCTGAGGTTATGAGTTTGATTTTCGGACTAGGCCTTGGAGCTTGTATGTTCTCCCCATGTGTGGGTTGCCTCCAGGCACCCTAGTTTCCTCCCACGGCCATTTTTTCCATTTGGCACAATGGGCAGGTGCCCATGGGCCCACAAGTCTAGGGGCCCTTGAGCACTGCTGCATTACCCCAGCAGTCAAAGACATCTCACCAGCATTTCCACTGGGGAGTTGGGGTAAACCCTAGGGGCCACCAGTAAAATCCATAGGCCACTGCTCCAACTCTTTTCGAATGGATCAGAGCTTCCAATTAGATCCCCGGTACCATGCACCATATGTATGCAGTTACACAGCGACCCAGACTTATAATGCCAAGCACTCCTGACACACCACGCGGCTGCACTGCTTTATTAATAACACGGCACTCAGCACAGACATAGGACCGGATCCAGAGTTTCGTACAACATGCCAATTACGCACCCAAATAACATGAGTGGCCTGATTTGTCTGATCTATGGTTCTTTTTATTTATTTAATTGCAAGCCAAGGTTGTGGGTGGTGGAAGGTCTGACGATTTTGATGGCAAATCAACATCACTTCAAAGCCTGTACTCATCTTATTTAAAGATAGATAGATAGATAGATAGATAGTAGATTAGATAGATAGATAGATAGATAGATAGATAAGAGATAGATAGATAGATAGATAGATAGATAGATAGATAGATAGATAGATAGATAGATAGATAGATTTTTATTTTTTCTAAAAAAAAAAAAAAATACCATCCTAATACGTATTGGGTCACCTAACCTTAAGTTTTCAAATAAATACATACATACATAAATACATACATACATACAGTAAATACGTACATAAATAGTATTTTTTGTTTCTCAGATAGACTATTATGGGATCTCACTATTAAGTCTTTGGACTGGCACTCTTCCCGAAACATGTATACTCCTCTCACAGAGAGACAGAGATTTATATTCATGCTTTAAGCTTAAGTATGTGCCATAGGCATGCAGACAAGAATGTTTGAAAATAACTGTCCTTATTTACAGTTTATTGAACCAAGGTGTCTTGGCTTAAAAGAGGGTCTGAAGACTGGATCATTGTATTCTTTTCTTTTTATATCTTGCCAAATCTCTGTCTATTTATAAATAAGAATATTTACCAGTGCAACAATGCCATACATGTTATACGTTTTTTTAAGGGAGAATTATATATTCAAAACAAAATGTATTCAGGAATCCACTGTTGCTGTTAGTACAGTTAAAGTAAAAACGAGTGTTAGTACTGTATTTTATTTTTCTATGCAAAAGGGATACTTCTCTATCCCTAACATTTTTACGAGTTTGCTGAAATGTGGGTCAGGATCCAATAACTCACTTACATTTATGTAAAGGCTAATCACCATTCATTATATCTGGACATGAGAATTTAAGACTTGAAAATGAGAGCATTCAGAGAAATGACAGCTTAAATGAGGTGCCAAGAAATAAAAGCAATATTTTCTCTCCCTCACAATTTTTTACTGTGCTCAAAACAAACATTTTGGTAAGCGTTTAGTTCGACTTGGAAGCAGTCAACATGTCAGCACGAAGCTGGTCACAATTAAGTACATATCATCGCCCCTCCCTTGGCTGGGATTTTTCTGCATACATTTTATTATAAACTCAAAGCCAGGCTTAAACTCACTCCAAGTCTTTCCCATTAATGGTTAGCCTCTCCAAGACAAGAGCTCTTGGCTTCTACATACTGCCTATTATTAAGGGAGCAAAGTACTGCCAAGTTGGCTGTGAAAAGTCATTCAGACACATTTAAAATTAAGTCTTGCTTGTTAAAACAGTCAGTCATGTGTTTTTAATATAGAAAAGAAGGCCACAGAATTGTACAATTTTTTGCTTTTTAGTCGAATTTAGATTTACCTTTTGAGGGCTAAAATTGTTTGAAATGCTTATTATAAATATGTATAAACTGGCCAACTTTGTAATTTTTTGTCATTACTGAAGTATTTTCTTTATCTTTATATAGAACTGTACAGTGTATGCATACAATGCTAAGGGCAGTTTTAACATTAATATGTAACAAATACAATCAAGACTGAGGCCTAACTTAGAGAGTAGTGATGTGAAGTTATTATACCAACAGGTCAGCTGAAAGAATAAAAGGTGTACTTGGGCAGAGGTGAGGCATCATTATTTAAACGTGATGATGTCCAATGATGGTTTTGATCAGGCCTGTCCAATCTGTGGCCCAAAAGATGTTGCTTATGCAAATCGTGTCATTAAGTCCCACCCCCTGTCAATCATTCATGTAATCTCTAGCACCTGTGGAGCTTTTAAAATGTGACAGTTAGTAATGAACACACCTGTGCTCCAGCAGTGAGACCCGGAAAACATGCACTGTTAGGGGGTCCTGAGGACCGAGTTTGAGAAACACTGCTCTAGGGATTACAACAGATATGAGTAGCTGGTCGGGGCTTGCAGGAGCTTTGTCGGCTCTTGGGCATACCAGGAGAACTCCCCAAATTTCGTGAGTCTCCCATAATATCCGGGAGAGTCAGCAAACCCGCACTTAAAGCATGCTGTTTCACAACACCTGTTGGACAGGCATGGTTTAGATAGACAAGGTTTTAAATGTAAACATGATCATTTTGAAAGAGATATGGGAAAGGCAGATGGCTCATAAGAAGCTGAAAATCATCAATCAATCATTCATTCAGATATACATAATGGGTCAAAGTATGCTCAATGGTTGTTGTGAGAAATTGGTACAAGCAAACAAATCAAATCATAAGCTAAACAGTAAATAAAAAATCTAATTAATAATCTAGATCTGGATTTAAATGGACTCAGCTGACAACACCCATCAACTGGGATTATCAGAAAAACAATGTTAATAGTTGAAAACTAGATATAATTTCAAAATTCCATCAAGATGTTATGGCCAAAATATAATAGTGCAGGTATAAGGCCAAGTTAGGGATGACATCGTTGTAGCCTTAAAGTCAAACTTGGGGGTATCAAGGGCATGTCATGACATGCAGTATAGTTTTACATGGTGGATAACTGTTGACAATGAGGTTACAGTCAGTTAACGGAATGTGAAATTTGCAGCATGAATTTACATTCTACAAATCTGCAGCAACCCTGTAGTGCTATAATATCAATAATATCAATATGGAGCACACAAAAGAAAAAAAGAAACATGCCAAAAAGCCTTCAGGCTGCTGTGTTCTAAAGATGTCATGTATAGCTCTCTGATAAAGAAGACAATTGAATACAATGCAAGTTAATGTAAGTAGATGCAAGCAAAAAATACTGTACTCATGTGCATATAACCATATGCCATCTATTAGAAAGAAAGTAAATATTAATTAAAAAGCACAGTAAATGACTTTCTGATGAAGTACACATTACAGATTTTTAACAAAGATGAAAAAGCTATGTATCTATTGCCATTATGCCTGATTTGTTATGTCAAAAACATATTTACTCATTACACAATATACATCTCATAATGGATTGCCTTTAGAAAGCTCCTAGGGAGCCACAATTAATCAATACTAAATTATTTCTAAACATGTGCAGCACAGTTGCCAGGACCTAAATTTAAGTCAAGTGACAGATTCTCTCCATATGCTACTGTATCTGGCACATATTAAAACCTAATTAAGGCTCTAATCAATGCAACTGGGTATGGGAGACTTGACTTTTTTACTGTAGATACAAAAAAACCTCCAAATGTGTTTCAAGTAATGTTTTGACTATAAATCAGATCATACACAAAATATTGTACATTTAAACTATTTTAGTACATATCTTATTTCCTGTTTTATAAATCTTTAACATAAGATATATAAACTGAATATTTGGAAAGGTTCAAATGGAGAAAGGGAATTAGCTGCCCTTATGTCTGCCTGTTTGTCATGGGAGGTTTATTTTAATAAAATAATAATATTGAATAATATCTAATATAAATATATTTAACCTATTTAGAAAACACAATGCCAGCATTCAGGCTGGTACTAGAGTCCATGGCATATAGGTCTTTATGGTAATGAAGTTTATTTTTGGTCATGGTACAATGATGGTTGTGCATAGGGCAGAGATTTAGGACCTCTGATCAATTGTTTTTGTATTCTTTACGTATTTAACATATGTAAAAATGGTATTTTATGCATGTTTGGTATTTTTTATTACCTTTATTTACTGTCAACATATTGTATATAAAATGTCATATTTTCTATATGTTAAATGGGCAATAGGTAACAAATCAGTGAACTGTTATTTTGCAGTTTCTTGCACATTCTATAACAGCCAAAACAATATGTGTTCCATGAGCAGATTGCATAATTGTCTATTTACATGTTCTAACCATGCCCCAGTCATTGCATTATTCACTTACTAGACGTTAGTACTATTTGTAACCATTAGCTTTAATTTAAAGCATCATGTTGCCTGTCAATTCCAATCCCTTTGATCAATGAACTAGATTACCCATAATTTTATGCAAAGGAAAATATAAAAGATCATTTTCTAATAAAATGAAATAAAAAATGTCAGCACCTTAAGTCTGGTAAAAAAAAAATAACCATGGGCCGGATCCAGAACTACGTCCGTCTTCCATAGACGGACGTAGTTCAATAAACAGTAGCTACTGCGCATGCGTGGTAGCTATTGTACTAATCTGCGTTTTGTTTCGATGCGTAGATTGCGTATATGCTGTTTTTTAGACCGCATATACGCAATCTATGTATCGAAATAATACGCAGATTACGTACAGTAGCTACTACGCATGCGCAGTAGCTACTGTTTATTGAACTACGTCCGTCTATGGAAGACGGACGTAGTTCTGGATCTGGCCCCAAGTTCTGATCCACCCAAACCTCTCCTGAACAGCTGTTGAGAAAAATTCTTCTCCCATTGGGAAACGGTTAAAAGTTTCTTTAATGTTACTTAAAATGGTTTCTAAATGTAACAATGAGACATATATCAACTAATCCTTATTTCCAATTGTACCTTTCAGGAAGATCAGTCTATTTTTTCTCACAGTTGAAAACATTCATTTAAAGAACTTAAACATATGGACTCAGGGATGCGCCAAGTATCAGGTTACAAAATCTGAATCTCAGGCTGGTGATCATCCTATAATTTTCTGTGCCTATGATAACTACCACAGACGGATTAAAGTGAAGCCTGAGAATTAAGATGTGTGAACATGCCATTGAAATCTCTCTCCCTCTCACAGTCTATGACAGCATTATCAGAATTGCAACAATGACAGGTTTCTGAGATGTGAACAAGTGAACAGCGATGATTGCTAAAGAAAAGCAGATGGCAGTCATAAAGGAAGAACAACCCATGAAATACGGTCCAGATTTTTATTACATAATTTATTTCATTTATGCATTCATATAGTGCCAGCTTACAATGTGGCACTTCAAAATGATGGAGTTAAGGAAAAAAAACATAAAAAAGACATATAAACAATATA
>WWET01000148.1:494375-508614 GCA_011038615.1 Limnodynastes dumerilii | reverse complement strand
TATTATAAATATTAAAAGCACATACATACACACAAAGGCGTTATTTTAGTATGATGATTTAAATATTTATGTATTTCTTATATCGGTCCAGCTGTATATTTTGTAAAGCACTACAGGCTGCAGTAGACCTAAGTGTCAGGGCATGCTGGTGCTTGTGGATCCCCATGTGTCAGCATGCCCTGGCAGCTATGAGCATTTATTAATTTATTTTCGTTTATTTATAAGACGCCACAAGGTGACCGCAGCGCCGTACAAAATACAACAAAATACAGTACAGGCATACAGGGTAGGGATGGACATTATAGTATAAATAAATACAATATGACTAAAAATACCAAAAATAAAGTGAATCAAGCACAGAACACAAGGCAAAAGGTGAGATGTCAAGCTTGGAAAATCAGGGAGCAGGGGATAGAGTGCAGTAAGAGGTTGAGAGGGAGCCACCAGGTGGGGATGGGGTAAAAGGGTAGCAGAGGGGGACAAGAGGGTATTAAGTGAGGGGGGGTGGTGGAGGAAGGAATAACACTAGGATGGAGGGCCCTGCTCACGTGAGCTTACACACTATGTGGGAGGGAAGAACTTACGAAGGGACTGCTGGTGTAGGAAAGGAAGTGGACTGCTGGTGTAAGCGGAGGAGAGGGGGAAGGAAGAGAAGGGATAGATGAAGGATGCAGTGAGGACGATAAGTGGAGGAGTGGTAGGCTAGCCTGAACAGGTGCATTTTGAGTGAACGCTTTAAGACCTGCCATGTGGGGGAGAGTCTGACTGAAGAAGGGAGGTCATTCCAGTGCAGTGGTGCAGCATGGGAGAAGTCCTGGATACGGATGCGTGAGATGTGGTGATCAGTAAAGAGTTCAGACAGCGCTGGTTAGCAGAACGGAGAGGGCGAGAAGGGGTGTGCATGTTTATGAGGGAAGAGAGGTAGGGAGCAGTGGATGAGGAGATGGACTTAAAGGTGAGGGTAAGGAGTTTAAAGAGAGGTCTGAAACAGACAGGAAGCCAGTGAAGTCTTTGAAGGAGAGACCGAAGTAGAGCGGCATGAGTAGAGTCTTCTTGGTGCTTGGAGTACTACAAGCATCAGCATGCCCACGGGCTTACTATGACTTGTAGTGCACCAATAGAAGGATGTATTTTTCATTTTAGTAACTTAAGAATAAACTTTTTTTTTTTTACTTTATCCTATTGCAAAATAAGAAATGCAAATTAAAACACGCAATGCTTACATCACGGTGATGTTGAGGCCTGAGTGTAACTGACGTCATCATTTATATAAAAGGCTGATCCCTAGCGACAGAATGGTCATTAGGAGAAGCACGTAAGAAGAAGGAGCCTGTCCCCGCCGTGTCAAGTACCGAAAAGGCAGAGAACCGGACCAGAACAATGGGGATGTCATTGCAATCAACCGGACGACAGTCTCTAAGCAACTTAAGAAGATTCTACTCATCAAGCAAGTCTTCCCAAGAAAGATGACAGCAAACGGTAAATGACAAAAACTTTTATTCTTTTAATACACCACACACTGTATTCATACACAGTTAGTATAGGACACGGTGGCCATACACAGTTAGTATAGTGGCCACCGGAGGTAAGTGCAAACATTAGGGGACATTATTAGTCAGGGAAAATGTTTTTTTTACATTCACACTTAGATTAATGTGTTAATGTATGTTTGGTGCAGACTAGTTTTTTTTTGTTACACACACAACACACAGCACAGCATGGTTAGAAGTTTTACCAAGCTGAAATTACTAGAAAAAATTGCGGCAACATGCTTGAAAGCCTTAGCCATGCTGTGCTGATAGAACTACAAGGCTAAGCATTGATACATGATAAAGCACCTCTAAATTTGCCCCTGTGTAAAGATGTGCTTTCCTGGAGCCAGCTGGTTCTTCAAAAATACAAACTTTATGCTTGTCCGTGTCCAATGCTTCACTTCATAAACACATTTAGCCTCAGGAGTCCCTGTGATAACTAAAATGATCTCCTAGAATAAATCATCTCTGTAGGAGATTTTAAAAACAAAGTTCCAGCAGGCTTGCTTC
This sequence comes from Limnodynastes dumerilii, assembly GCA_011038615.1. NCBI lineage: Eukaryota > Metazoa > Chordata > Amphibia > Anura > Limnodynastidae > Limnodynastes > Limnodynastes dumerilii. The sequence goes on along the minus strand of WWET01000148.1, from coordinate 506,572 downwards.
ATAAGCTATTGCCTAGTAAACAGACGTATATTTTGCAATTCTATCAATGCTATCACACACACACACACACACACACACACACACACACACACACACCACACTTGTACATACCTGATATCACATTAATATATCAGAAGCCAGCAGCATAAGTAACTTCAACTCCACACGAGAGAGGGGTGTGACAGGGGAGATCACTCCCCTCTTGCATGCAGACTGTCTGACCTTTGTGTGTACGGTAAACACATGGGGCCAGATTTACTAAGCTGCGGGTTTGGAAAAGTGGAGATGTTGCCCATAGCAACCAATCCGATTCTAGTTAACATTCTCCACAATGTAATTGGAAAGTGAGAGCTAGAATATGATTGGTTGCTATGGGCAACATCTCCACTTTTCCAAACCCGCAGCTTAGTAACTCTGGCCCATGGAGGTCAGGATGCAGTCCATTATAAGTAAATAGGATGGTACTAATTATGCCAATGTGCCCATTCTGATCCTTTGTATGACTGCAAATAGGGACAATTCGGTTTAAATAGCATTTTACCCCAAATTATGACAGTAGAAACCTTGATGTGGGTGGCCTTGAGTAGCAGTTGATGTGCTTTTCCCCAGAGATGCCATTCTGCATACCATTACGGTTACCCTGCTAAAGTCAACTACTGACCGCTCTCATTAATTGGATATAATGAACCATAGAGAGCTCCACTTACTATGATTTCTTTTCTTCCTGATTACAGTGTTTGGACTGAATACTATAATATAAAGTTATGTTTTAATTGAAAAATTACTTTTTGCAGCGCTGTGCTTAGGATAATTGTTCTTGGACTATATGAGTAGTGGACAGCTTTTGCAATGTGAGCCAAAGTGGGTTTTTTATGCCAAAACAGAATATTATCTCCCACATTTACAGTATATCATGTAGGCTGTGTTTGGGTGTTCCTACCGACCATATCTTGCACTGCATATTTCAGTCATGGCTAAGTGGAAAATCCAAGTTCAAATTCCAAACTCCTCTGTGTTTTGGCAGCATAGTTAAGCTTCTAATTCCAAGCTACGCATACTAAGATGGTTATTATGAAGATTTAAATAATGCTCTTACAACCATTTCTAAAGCAATTACAATTAGCTGTGCTCATAAAAATGGAATGTATTTTATGTGTAATCTTTCTGTTTTAATTTCTTTACATTCAAAACCTGAGCTATAAATACTTACTGAACGTCGAAGTTAAACTTGAAAAAATAGAAAGGGGTAAAAATACAATAACATAGATACAAAATTACTGTATATTGGAAATGAGTCTCAGTAAAGATAATTTAAAATATTTTATAACTTATATCTTATATCTTTAAACAAATCTCTTTAGACAATCTCTGTCATGCATACAATATAATTATTTCTTATAGAATCCCGAATGTGTTTGAGAAGTGGTTCTTTTTTGGATCTTCTCTTAGAAGAAATCAAGAAACAAAGTTTAAGGGCCTAATTCAATTAGAATCGCGGCCCGTGAGAGATGGGAAAATGTTCGCGCTGTGCATTTTCACGTCTCTTACGGTAGCCAATTTTTATGCGCTCCTCTATGAGGCACGTATAAAAATACAAAGAAAAATTTGCACAAACAGCATTGCACCGCAAAATACGCGGCTGCGGTGCTAATTGAATTAGGCCCTTAATATTTCTACAAAGAGGGTGGACCATATGAATATCTATTTGTTGAATTTAAATTTTAAATCAGTGCTCTATTGACTTTTAGTCATTTTGTGGCATACCAATGAAGAGGTGGCCTAACACCTCTGGTTTTGAGATGCCAGGGTATCTAAAGGCCGGTCATCGGCCCGCTAAGAAGACCGGCAGGCTCATACAAGAGGTTTCTATATGAGACTGCTGCGCCAGTTACACAGAGCAGCTGATTTCAGACACAAACGCACATACAGGAACTTCCTGTATGAGGAGGAAGAGAGAGCGTGCCACGGAGGAGGACATAGGTAAGGTAAGAAATCTTGGGGGCGTTCACTTAATGGGAGTACTGGCTGGGGGGAGGCTTTTGATGGGAATACTGGGGTGCTGAATGCATATGATGGGAGTGCTGGAGGGGGCTGGAGACATGATGGGAGTACTGGGAGGGGGAATTGGGGTTACTGGGGTAGCTGGAGACATGATGGGAATACTGGGGAGGCTGGAGGCACATGATGGGGGAATACTGGGGGGCTGGAGGCACATAATGGGGGGGCTGGTAAGATATGATGGGGAATCATCCTGGGGGGCTGTAGACACATGAGAGTACTAGAAGGGGGGCTGGAGCCATGATCAAAATACTGGGTGGGGGCTGTAGACATGATGGGTTGACCACACCCACCAATGTCATGACCACACCCACAATGAGTTAAACGGCGCCAGCACAATCAAGCCTATTACACAACAACCCTGGGATGCACCAGGGTGAGATGGGGGTGCCAGTGGGAGGGCTAAATTCTTGCCCACTCCCAACAAAAAAGTTGTCATGTCCCTGTCTGTATGTGTGTATTATTATCAACTAAATTAAAGATTTTAATGGCATAGGCCCAGATTCAAACCCCTGCACGCTTTACGTGCATGTGAGGGTCTGTAGGCATGCGCACATAGCGGGGAGTGTACACCCTCTGCACTCCTCGCTAACGGTATTAAAGCTGGACACTTACATGGCCAGATTCCTACTTTAACTGTTTACGACTAGCTGTAATGGGGCTTCCCCGAGCCCTAATTTACATGGCAGGGATGCGACCATCATAAATTAAGGGTCTGCCCCTTGTGCTGTTGTACATAATTAAGTTACGTACGACAGTAAGTATACATGCGGAGCATCTGGCGTGCTCATGCGCAGATGTTCTGAGACAGGAGATTTACGCAAATGTCTTGCTTAAGTCCCCTGTCGTACCTAAGTATGGATTTGGGCCATAAAAAATGAAGCTAAAATATTTATTTTATTACTTATATATAAATATATATATATATAATATTTGTCAACAACACAATACTCCAGCAGCTATTTTCAAATATTAGTGTTGTGTTTTAAGTCTAAAATTCTAATTCACAGGTCGGAAATACAGTAGGATCTGTATTTCAGCCCCTTGGACTTAGACATGACAAATGTTTGACGGGTGCACTTGTTCGGGAACGCACTTACTGTACATTGACTATCTGTCTCCTCCTCTCCCTTCCGACAACACACCCTTAAAAAGACAAGCCATCACACTTTAACTTGCATTGGGGTCTGAATGGGGCGCAATTGCATGCACTTCATTTGTGAGCATGCTCAGTGCTTAGCCACACAGAGATATGCTATGTGAGCTGGCACATGATCACCACTGGAACGGGACCAATGAGTAATAGGTCTATTTATTAACAGTCTGTATTATTAAAATTATTATCAACACATTTGATGAAAATTAAATAAAATTAAACACAATAATTACCACTGTCTAGGATGATATGAAGTGTGGGAGACTATTATGTGCACAGGAACAGGGAGCTAGACCTTGTACATGATAAGTGTCATCAAAATATGCTGTAATAACTGCTATGTAATCATCGGCAGTAGCAAACGCAGGAATTTAAAAGGGGGTTTCCAATGAATGTAATGTATGTGGGGTATATTAGCATAGCTCCCAACATTTTGGAGCCCGAACAATACAAATAAGCTTCACCCCTGTCCTGCCCAAGCTCTGCTCTCACCCCGCCCACACTGTCATGCCACACGGGGCAAAAATTACCCCTAGCCTGTGAGTGAGTGTGTGTGTGTGTGTGTGTGTGTGTGTGTGTATGTGTGTGTGACTGTAATGTGGCAGAGGTTGATGTGAAGGACTGTTTAATATTATGATGGCACTGTTAAAAAAAAAAAACCTATGTAAAATGACAATACTGATAATATGGTCGTACTATCTGACTGCCAAGACATGTAAGACATCCATTAACGTTCTCTGTGAAAGCAGGATATTCATAATGTAGATTTGAAAATAATAAAAATTCGACCTTAAGGAATTGCACTGGTTATTGGCTGTAACAAGTCCTATTTTTGATATTTTTTTTTTAGGTGTTTTATAAGTGACTTCTTTTACACATTAAAATAGCAGTTTTATTTTAATGGAACACATCTAATAGCAAAAGTAGATCACATTACCCAATGAACCAGAGCATGTGTCAGTGCATAAGCACTGTTGAATTCACCATCCCCACCTGCTTCCCTATTGCAACACAGGCCAGTACCATCTTCCTCTGTCAGTCTGCCTCACATAGCCATGAAGCCACGCTCCTTCCATGACATCTATGAAGCCACGCCCCTTCCATGACATCCATGAAGCCATGCCCCTTCCACGACATCCATGAAGCCACGCCCCTTCCATGACATCCACAAAACCACGCCCCTTCCATGACATCCACAAAGCCATGCTCCTTCCATGACATCCACGAAGCCATGCTCCTTCCATGACATTCATGAAGCCACGCCGCTTCCATGATATCCATGAAGCCACGCCGCTTCCATGATATCCATGAAGCCACGCCCCTTCCATGACATCCATGAAGCCACGCCCCTTTTTCTATTTGTCACATTTTTTTACCATTTTATCAATTTTTTTTTTCAGTGTGTAAGGGAGGGTTTCTGGGCAACAAGAACCCCCCCCCTGGGAGCGCCACTGATCATGGATTGATGAGTCCCATTTAGCGATACTTGTGGTTGATTTTATGGAATAGTTAAGCTATTACTTGTTAAATATTCATGACAAATTAAAAATAAGGCACTGGACCAACATTTTAAAAATGCATAAAAGAAGATGCATGATACGTTTTTAGAGATTATGGGCTGTATTCAGAGATCCGTTTTTGAGGTTAGTTACGTACGTATTTTTAGGATCGGATCAACTGCGCATGCGTAGTAACTTTAGTTACGCTATTTATATTGACTATACGCACGTAAGTGCCTAACTTACTTACATGTGAATCGCACTTGGGGACATACGCACGGAAATCCGACAGACAGGAACATTGTGGGTGGGGGGAGGCATTTAAATGAACGCATGGAGGCGCAGTTATAAAGAATCGCATGGACGGAGCACATATACGCACGTAAGTACACACGAAAAGAACTGGTAAGTCCCCAACCGCACCTTTGGGAGAGGGGAGTGTCAGGTTTGTTGGTGGGCGATTCCTTGCTCCGGCCGTGCGTATAATAGGCCTTTAGAAAACACATAGAAGAACCCCCTTGATATTGAACATACTGCTCTTCAGGGAGACAGATCACAGTTGCCCGACACTATGTTCTCTCAGGGAACATCTTCATCAGAAATGCAGATTGGCATCAGACCCCTTTAGAAGGTTGTGGCCTAGAACCACCTGTAACTGGGCCTTGTTGACCTCTAGAAAGTGGCACCCTTAGGAATGTACCCACGGGCATTAAGAGAAATCCTTCACTGCAGTCATATATTTTGTCAAAAACGTTGCCTTATACTGTATACCGCTACTGTTATGACAAAATATTTGTCTATTATGGAAGACATAAATCTTATATGACAACAGACATTATAAAGAAATAAAGGGTTAGAAAATATTAAGATCCCTGCTGTATTTGCTCAGGCTAGTCTAAATTTATAATAGATATAATTTATAGAATACTAGCCTGGTTTCATTATGTTGTAGTCTATGCATCTTATACGCAATAAAAAATATAATAAATATAGAAATATGAGGGAACATAAATATAAAGCAATGCATCCCCCTACTGTCCGTCATGCACTGCATGGGAATTTGCTTACTATAAAAATAATGCATTGAATTACACAAATCTGATTAAATGCTTTAAATTGTACTTGTCAAGAGCTTAACATTTGCGTACCCTTGAGGAATATAATAATATTCAACATTATTCTTTCTTTTGCTCTTCTGTTCTTAGTAAATGAGCTTAAATTGTGAGTGCAAGCCATAAATAGTTTCTTCCCACACTAAGTAATCGCCAAGTCTATGGTTAATAGCATAAACAAGGATGTATAATCAGTGTTTTGCCATATTGTGGGATAATGCAATAATCATATTTATCACAAACACATGTCAGAGTGAATTGTTATAAAAGAATTCTCTCATTGTCTACACCACAGAGGACATCTGGTGTGTATTTATTTCATGTAAGTTAATAATGCTCTGGGCTTGCCTAAAGTAAGTAAGGCAATTTTAAGAATATTTTTTTCCAATGAACAATCCAAAACATCCACATGGTTGATATTTACTAAGCAGCAATGTTGCAAGACATCCTAGACATCTTAAAGAAAAGCTTTTCCCAAATATATTAGGCTGAGGCAGAAGATCTTTCCATTGGTAATTTTATTTAGATGGTAATGTTACCCCCAAATTACTATGAATATATAATTATAATGTTTGCATAGTGTTAGAAGTAAAAAAATAATAATAATACATTTATGTAATAAAAATACGTTTTTCTCTTCTGGGAAAATTGAATAGATAAGACATTTTTACTGTGTACAGATTTATTGGCCATGGAAATAAATGATAAACAAAACAAAACATAGGGAACTCAGACCAGTCTTTATTTTAAGTGTAGTGAACAATAGGCTATCTCACGGCTGACTGTCATAAATAGGTCCATAGAGTATCTTGATACATATTGTCTAATCATATCTGACCACCGATTATCTTAATGCTGTTCAGTTAGAGGGGGTGCATACCCAGATCCAGGTTACCTGGATCAAACCAGTTCCGGGACATGGTTGGAGTTTCATGGTGTCATGGTGATTCACTTTAAGTCCAAGTGGTTGGTAGGAAGGTGGTGTAAGGGAAAGCAGAGGAAGGGGAAGTCAAAGGGAATGAAAAAAGAGTGTGATTATGGTGAAGAAGTATGTATATTAATAGAATATAACCATGAAACTCCATCCATGTCCCAGAATTGGTTTGTTGCAGGACAGCATGCTAAGGGTCAGGGCCGGATTACCCACAAGGCAACCTAGCCACCCACAGGGGCCCATGGATGCCCAGGACCCAACACTGTTAATCACACTAGTGGCCTTATAAGACTAGAGCAGTCATTTCCAACAGGCAAGCCCCCCTGGGATGCCCCAAACCGGCATCTTGCCTAGGGCCCCATAAGTTTTAAATCCGGCTCTGCTGAAGGTTAGTAACAGGCCAGAGCATGCTGTGACATGTATTTAAACATTAGAAAAGAGTTTATTTTAACATTTTCTCTTAAGATATAGGAGTTAAAAAAAAATTTAAAAAAACATTAAAACAAAATCCTCACTCACTCCTAGCTCTTTTTTTCCCCACAGCTTTTTCCATTGATTTCACAGTGTTTTTAATAATCAATGGTTAGTATGACCAATGATCTGAAGTTCTTACCCACCCAGTTTGTCTATTATGGGTGTGGGTCCCCGCTTAGAACAGCCCTATTTCGATAGGGCCGTTTTCTCCCAGCCAGTTGTGAACTAACTGGGATTTTAAAGAAAATAGTCCCCCACTCCTTTCCCTAATTCTAACCCTAATCCTCCTCTCTCACTACCCTAACCTTCCCTTCCTGGCAGCCTGACCCTAACCCACCATCTCCCGCAGCCTGACCCTAATTCTTCCTTCCCTGCAGCCAGACCCTAACCCTCCATCTCCCGCAGCCTAACCCTCCCTCCCCTGCGGCCTGACCCTAACCCTCACTCCCCCGCACCCTGGACAGGTTACTCACCTTTCCCTGCAGTCTGGTGGTAATGGCGCGGCGGCGGGATATCTGCGGCGGCGGTATTTCCGAATAAAAATTCTAAAAAAAAAATTCTAAACTGCACAGTATTCGAAAATGAACTTTCGGATGTCCCTATTTCAGAAGTCAGAGTTTCTGTCCGGAGACTGACAACGGTCTATTACTACCCTGTCTTGTTTATACTAATTGTTACAAATTGTAAAGCCGTATGTAATCTGCTGGAGCTATATAAAAACCTGTTAATAAATAAAATAAATATATAAATCAGCCCTTGCGGAGGTTTGGCGAGCAAAGTTGATGGTTGTTAGGATCTCCATCTAACCCTTTGGCGCGTGCAAACACAGATGTTACAGTTAGGCTTACTTACACAACAGGCTTGTATAAGTAGACTAACGTACGGGGGTCTGGATCCTGCCTTTAGTTATTACATAATTTACTTTAAGCACACAAAATAAAATTAATTCTGTTACTATGCTAATTTATTTTATGCTGAAACCTAATGTGCCATTGTCTGTATTATAAATGCGTTAAATGGTGTTTCACATAGACTACTCATGGCACATTTATTTAAATGATATATTGTCTTGCTAGTGATTATAATGTAATGGAGTCTATTAAAAATGGAATAACAGACATTGGGGCTGGCGGAATGCAGAAATCTTGTCAAGGAGTATGCACAGATATCAGAAGCACTCGAACACAAAATTTGGGCAACAGTTCTAAATACACCCAGTGGGGAATATAAACGTGTGCACAAGTCAAGTCATGACCAATTGTTGGTTGACCATTTCTGTTTTTAACTTAAGCTGTGTAAACACCTGCACGATTTGCCCAGCTCCAGAAAAAACAGGTGAAATCATACCTAGTGTACACACTGCCTGACCCTCAGACAGATCCTATAAGATCAGATCTGTTTTTGGTGAAACTGCTGTGCAAGTGGACTGATACTTTTACAGGTCAGCAGTGCTATTGGACCATTTTGTTGGAATTCTAATAATTTGGTCCAGAAACCACATTATAGAATTACCGTGTCTAAAGGGTATAATTACCACAGAAGACAACTACCTTAAGACTTCCACACTGTCCTAATGTAAAATGGGGATGGTGTGGAAGTCTGGATAGTACAATCGTGAGGTCAGTAATTTTATCTGAGGGCAGACTGACAAAAACTGATGCCAGATGGCACCACACCCTGCCTTCCGATTGGATACGCTTCAAGTTTGGAACTCTGGAACGTACTGGGAATGCAGCGTGAGTGCATGTGCAGTTATATGCCTGGTTGGAAGTGTATTTGCAAAATATAGGCTTTTTCCAATCCTGGATTTGGTTCATAGTTTTTCAAATTGGTTAAAGCAGTGAGACTCTCCAGAAGCTGGCATTTATGCCAAGTAGCTAACCTCAATTCTGTGTGTTGGAAAAGCATAGCAGATGGCATTTCTTATGTTCACCCAGCTTCCAAAATAGAAACAAGTGAAAATTACACTGATAACTTCTACATAAATACACAGTCTGCTCTAATTTTAAAAGCGTAATGTTGAATTATACACTTATTACGTTTCATGTTATGTTAAATCAAAAAAATAATGGATATTTTGTCTACAATATACATAAAAATCTATTATTCAAATAATAATGCAAAATAAATGTGTGCTTGTAACAAACTTTGAACTAACATATTTATGTATACATTTTATAGAAAACATTGCACATTCATAAAGTATTATAACTTACCTTCATCCATTATAAAATAGAGCCCTTGAGAATATAGTATTATAGTCGTCAGAGGAAGTAAAATGAAGTCAAAGGACATAAAAGATATAGTAAAAGAAAAACAAGGAAAATCTAGAACAGTGCACTCTTCCGCACACTGTCCACCGTCCCCTTTAGTCTTGACATACCGGCTCTGTTCCAGATCAGAAACTTACTTCTGATGTGTGTGGAACAATGGATACAGAAGCGCAGACATATCACACCTCTGGATGGGGTGTTGCGTGCAGGTACAAAGCTGCCCTGTGCCAAAATACACTACACAAATGCAGGGAACTAGAGTTTTTGTAATATATACATTTTTTTTTTTAGAAATAGTGTGAACACTATAGAACATATGTTTATGCACTCAAGAAATGAAATACATTTCTTACATTTTTTTTTAAACACTATTTATTAATTAAAAATATAGCCCAATAAGAATCTAGTATCAAAATCATTATTTTATTTTCAGTGCCCAGAATCATTTCCTATGTGTTCCCTGGACTTGGAAATGACCTCTAGTGGGTTCAAATACATTAACATAAACATTCCTTTGTTCCGTCTGCCCTTAATTTACATTTCCCAACATCCCTCCACCCCTTTCCTTGCTCTATAGGCCAGTCAGATTGCAAGTCCCGGACGCCCAAGTTGTGTTCTGATCTGACTGACCTGTGGATGCGTACACTCTGTGCGTAGCGATACATTGCGCCTACTGACATACGCTCACCAGTGGATCGAGGCCACTTTTCTTACTAGAGGTTTTTCAGCCATTTTCAATATAATTCTGATTTGTGTATAACCACTTTGCTATGCATTACCCTGCAGAGTTTCGTATACTTTACCCTGCACAGTTTCGTTTACTTCTCTTAGTATGTTAACACATAAAACACCGTAGCCTAAACATATAACTGAAAGATGCAGTCACATGATGGTGTAAATACTCAAGATGATGACACTTGTGATGACGATGCGTCCAGTAACACTACATTAGCATTTCCAAAAAGATGTGTAGTACTAAAGTGATAATACATCCGGAATTGCACATGATGTACATTATAACTGCAAAATACTCCAAAATACACACAACTCACAATCAGGCTGCCAGGTCTGAATACAGCATTACACTTACCTTATTAAAATACAGTGTGTACTTAAAGACTTAACTTATACGTATGTTGAAAAGCGTAAGGCTTTTAAATGTTTTTTTTGTCATCCCATAAGTTGTAATTAAACGCTTGTCATTGTGATGATTTTTTACATTTGTTACCCTAATGACATGTAACAGTTTCCTTGACTTATAGCACATATAGCAACATTCCTCCTGATTATGCAGCTAGCTTGTTATTCTCTCTACAAAACATGACATTTTAAGTCCACACACAGCGATTATCTCAACTTGTTCTGACAAAATATACATGCGGTATCATTAGTCATGCCACGGCCTCACAAGGTATGTTGTTAAAAGTTTCACTTACAAAGTAGCCTGTTCCCAAGCTGGAAGCAGCTGAGCTCTGCAATATAAAACAGAAAGAAAAACAAAGTGGAAAATCAATGTTGTGTTTTTAACACGTTCCAATCCACACAGCTCATTACCACCACTTTCCACATTATTTCATCACCATATCAGAGCACCAGCATGCTGGTCCTTGTCATATGCTACTGGAACAAGGAAAGCATTGCTTAATTCCCCCTTCTCTCACCTCCCCTCCTTCTTTAAATCTCTTAGCGGTTTGGGGATGGCAGCGTGTTATGTACTGAATTCCAGGCTTCTGCCATGACTGTAATTGGCAATTTATTTGACAGGCAGCTGGGTAATGATGGCATTTCACCCTGCACTGAGACTAAGCAGACACTCATCAAACTGCCTCCCTGACTTGCTGACATTCACTGCCCTTATCCCAAGTTACTGTGTATTGTGGCCGCAAAGTGGCAAGAGGGAAAAAAGAACAGACTGACTTCAAAAAGGCAAATCCTACAGGGCTTGGATGACTTTTTCAGAGTGTGACCTGCTTGCCAATTGATTCCCAGGGGTCAGAGGAAAATGAGGCATGTTGTAAACATAATTAGTAGTCTGAGTGTGAGGAACGTGTAGGCACAGCCAGGGAACTAAAACATCAGGCAGCTGGGGACTCTAGAATTACCAAACTTCTCACTATTTGATTATTTGTTTATAATAATATCCTAATATAAATCTGCTCCCCTTTCCCCATGTCAGGTCAAAGCAGGTTTTTTTTATTTCATTTTTTTTATTCTTTACAATGTTAAACCTTTTCCATTTTGTTGTCTATTTTTTATGTCTAGCAAATAATCATATTGTACTTAAATAAATCTACTTCTTCGTTATAGAAACACCTTTATTGCTTGCACAGCCTGTAAAAATTAAAGTACTAGAATGTTAAAAATCCCCAACTATGTTGGAAAGCATTCTTGGTGTTGCAGTTCAGCTTTAAATGCAGAGCCAAAGTTAGCAATAAGGGATTTTCCAGAGGGTCAGTTTAACTCATTGGGCTGGATCCATACTTAAGTAAGTGCTTGAAATTAGTTGCTCCTGGGCTAAACCATGTTGAGTTGACAGGTGATGTTTCCTATCCCAAGTCTAAATAACAGTGTGATACTAAAGACTCCCCCTGCAATCAACGTGGTTTATCCCAGGAATAACTAATTTCAAGCACTTACTTAAGTCTGAATCCAGCTCATTGGGCCTGATCCAGAGCTACGGCCGCCGTCGCT
>WWET01000148.1:477813-493930 GCA_011038615.1 Limnodynastes dumerilii | reverse complement strand
ATCTGGGGGGGGGCGTGCTAAGAGGCCATACGCCCGCACAGGGGGAGTGCCAGGGGGGAGTCAGCGATGTAACGTTAGCACGCTCAGCGCTACATCGTAGATCTGGATCAGGCCCTTTGTTCATAAACTTATATACAGTATGTATCAGCCCACCTGTTGGCCATATAAAAATCTTGATTAGTCTATTTCTATTTAAAAAAAAAAAAAGGTTGCTGAAAAGGGAAATTATTAGTTAGTGAAACTACTGCTCACTAAAAATGGCAACTTTTACATAGTCCATTTATTCAATCAGACTGCAAAGTGGTTTAAATTCTTGGATAATTTAAAGCAATCAATTGGTTTGGCAAAAGAGCAGTTCATTAAATTGCCCTCTAAATCTAATGTGCCATGATCAGTTTTAGGTTTGTTTGTAATTTATCATTGTGTTTAATTTTTTTTCTTGATAAAAGGAGCATATTAAGATTTATGAACTCTGGACCATATTCACACTTAAGAAAGTGCGGATATGCATGTAACAGAACCTATCTTATAGCTTCCTCCCCTGCCACCTCCCCCTTTTTTTTAAGAGTGGAACTTAAGAGTGGCATAGGGCTTGCCTAACTTCCCATTCATCTTAAGAAGGAGAATACGAATGTCCCCCCAGAGGCTGCTGTGCAAGCTTCTTTCTACTTCCTAAAGTAATGCTATCTTTAAAGGCTGCACATACTCAATCTACGTACCTTAATAGTACGTGGATTGCGTAATTAACCTATTATGCATGCGTAGTAGGTTATTTTGAAAAAAAAGGCCGTGCTTAAGAAACAGCTGCTTCTTAAGTGTGAATACAAGATGAAATTGGAGGTGGTATTTGTCTTTTGACAGCTTCTCTTCTTTTTGCACAGTCTAATGTTATTTCCTTCAAATATATTTGTAACAGAACTATACCAAAAGGAGTATTAACTGTCTATTAATAACTGCATTTATTACTTGTATGACACATTAATAAATGTATTTGCAATATGCATTAATATGATCAATTTTACTACTTGTAAGCTTGGAGATTTCAATTGCAAAGTGCCCGGGAGGCTTGGGGTGTAATATATTAGGGTTAATAGCTAACATTTGGTTTATGCTGAATGTGTCTAAATCTCTATGGAAGAGGCAAGTGATGTAAATAAAATGAAATCTGCTGCATGGAATATATTGGTTAGAAGAATTTTAATGGGATTTCCTTGAATATCACTTTTCGCAGGCCCTGAGAGAGTTCCGAGGCCAGTTTTAATGATACATTTAAGGTATGATCCAAAGAGTTTCCTTGAACTTTAGAGTTTAGTTTAACTACCCTTTCAAGGGAAGACAGATTAAAGGAAATGTAAAATGTCACAGGATCAATGAATGTCTTAAAGAGGAAAGTAAAGGGAAGCTATGTAAATCATTACATACAGGAGAATTATATAGCGGTGCCTCTTCACAAAAATTATGAGGTGTAGGTTTTTAGTGCATTTATAATACTATGGTTATTGGTGTTTAAATAGAATTTGTTTTCTTGGTATTGAAAGCACTGCACTGATTTATTATGAAAAAGCTCCACCCAGTGATACCACTAGGCAGGTTTAGGCATCTGTCTAGAGCAGGGGCGTTTTAAGAAGTGAGGGGGCGCTTGTGCAGGATTTGTACATGGGCCTCCACCCACCCCCCCTCTTACCTGAGACAGGACTGTCCCGATTTGCAGGCCTCAAAAGGGGTGGGGCCTAACTATGTTATAAGTCCCACCCCTTTTTCGACCCGCAAATAGGGATTGTCCCTCCGCAGGGGAAGGGGAGCTCATTCGGCATCTATTTCTTCCCTCCAGAAGATCTTAGAGGGAAGAAATAGATGCCAAATGGCTCCCCTTCCCCTGCCAACCCTGGGTGCAGGATGAATGCCACAGGGTCCCCTGCACCCATTATAGATACGCCTATGGTCTAGAGCAGTGGTTCTCAACCCTGTCCTCAAGTACCACTAACGATCCAGGTTTTTTAAATCTCCTTGCTGGAGGTGAGCTCATAACTGACAGTTACATTTTAAGAGCTACACAGGTTTTGCAGGGAGACCTACAAAACATGGACTGTTAGTGGTACTTGAGGACGGGGTTGAGAACCCCTGGTCTAGAGCATGAAGGTGCTCCTAATGTTAATACTCTTCAGCTGCACTTGCTTGTACTGCTTAGCTGTCAGGGACATAATAGCTGAGCTGCTGGGCAGGTAAAATAAGTGCTACCACGGGATCAGCTGAGTTGCGGCTCCTGCATAGTACTATGCCACTGATCCACTGTGCCTTTGAAGCTGTATGTGTAAGCAATGCTAAGTGGGGTCAATAAAAGGGGACACAACAGGTTAAAGCTTTGTCTAGGATGTCCAGAGACCTCTCTCTGGCCCTGTTTATAAGGATGATCAGAAAGAACGTAAACTAATTATCACAATAACTGCATTGGTATAACTGCTTTTTCATCAGCCCTGTCTTCTAATGCACTTTTAGTTAAACTGATGAGGATTTCAGCAACAGTTCTCAATGATGTCTTGTATGACTGGTGGATTGCAATGCAGGCTATCACAGGTACTGCATTCATACTTGGTTTGGTTTTGTTGGTTGTGGAAATGTAATTACAGTATATTTAGAGTTTTACGATTGCTAGTAATTTTGGTAAAATTGTAAGACTGTCCATAGTTCCTCAGTAAGGTAACAATCATTGTCTGTTACTAATGTTGTAAAACATCTGAATTGGTATCTTTGACTTCTTTCATCCTCCTACCAACTGCTGTAAGGCCAATGGAGCATGAACTTAATGAAAACCTTTTCTATGTAATAAAGTTTTTGATCATGACGTAAACTACAGCCTACTTGTAATTATGGGAGATTTATTAAATTATTTGCAAAATACCATACTATTAGTAAAACAGCACAGTTAATAAAAACTATTTTCATTACATCTATTTTGGTTGACTTTTCATAGCAAATGTACATAAAAGGGCACAAATGACATGCTCACAAAATAGGAATTGCTTGACATTAGCTGCCACACCTCTTTCCTCTTATCTCACAAAAAATGAACTATTGGATGTATATAGTAATATGCTTCTATCTAAAGCCGGGTACACACTAGTGGTTTTCTAGCAATCTGACGACGTTTGAAATATTTTTGTCCTAAACAATGTACTTTGCAACGATCAGACCATTGCAGAGTACACACTTACACAATAACACATGTTTATCATAATATGATAATTATGTGAAAAAGCCCCAGTGTGTACTGTTGACAGTTTCCGTCAAGAAATGTCTATTTTAGAAATAGATACAGCTGAAAGCTCATGTTCGGCTGTCTCTATTTAGAAAAACAGCCATTTTCGATTTTTTTTTTTAAAGTGTAAGTATGCTGATCGGCATACTTACCTATTCATTTTCAGAATCCGCCGTCCATCGGACGAGGTGAAAACCTCTTCAAGGTATTTTAGGGTTAAGGTTAGGCTCTGGGGAAGGGAGGGTTAGGTTTAGGGTCAGTCTACGGGTAGGGTAGTCTAGGTTTAGGCTGCGGGATGGAAGATTTAGGGTCTGGCTGTGGGGAAGGAATCTTAAGGTTAAGCTACGGGGAGGGAAGTCTTAGGGTTAGGTTACAGGGAGGGAAATCTTAGGGTCAGGATTTGGGGAAGAGCATCTTAGGGTTATGCTGCAGGGAAGGGAGGGTCAGGCAGCGGGGAAGGGAAGGTTAGGGATGGTGTCATGGAAGGGCATGGTTAGGGAAAGGTTAGAGAAAGGGTTGGGGTAAATTAATACTTACCATTAGGAGCACCGTCTTCGAGGATCAATTGCTTTGCCTTGCTGAAGCAAAAGCAATCAATTTTCTAGCCATAGATGTACCCTTCAAAATAGGGCCATTCTCAGCGGACACTCACACCCGTGAGTACCCAGCTTATGAGATATATTGAACATACAAGGCCTGGCACATCTTCATTTAGGAAACAACACACAAATAGTGTGTGGTCAGGGCTCTCCCTTGGTCTGGTATTTTATGGGGATAAATTCAGTACAATTAAAGTGGAATAAGGGACTTTATCATTGGTCACACATTAAAAACTCTATTTAATAAAACTCCTTATAGGTGCTCAAAATATTCCCCCCATTATACGTGCATATTTTTACAATCCGATAAACTGCGCATGCCCAAAACCCAAATATACACACGGAATCCCTGGTCGACTGATTCACATACACGGACGTCTGACTTAGGACTGATGCACACATCGACACATTATGAGTGCCGCATGCATGGCTAGAGGGGCCAGACTCTTAATGCAATTGAACTGCACACGGGCAACTCATGTACAGTATGGGTGTGCCAACAGAGTTAGGACTGATTCACAGGTAGGAGTGCCTTGCGTAAACTAGCATGCACACGGGAAAAGTTAAGGTAGCCCTGACCACTCGTAAGTTGAAGAACCGTGTTGATTGCTGTGAGGCCATGTGTCTTCTATTACTTAGTTCAGCCCATACCTGCTGCGTGTTTATAATCAATGGATGTATGTTTTTAAATGAAACAAATAAAGGCTGTTTATATTATCCTATGCTGATTTTACATTTTGTTTAAGACTTTAACATTATAAAGGTGCCATTATTTGTTTAGGTGTTTGTATATATAGTGGATCATTTTATTTCTAACTTCATGCAGTATGCATTTATGAGTATTGTAAATTATGTCATGGATTATTCTTATTTCAAGGTGCATTTTTAATGGTTACTTTTGTTAACATATAAAAATGTGAGTACATGTTTTTTTTTTAAATACTTTTCAAAAGCCTAATCAGTGCGTTTTATTAACTAACCATTTAGTTAAATCATAAGTCATTTTAAGCGCCTAAGCGCACGGCCGATTCATAGCTTATAAAGTCTGCATGTACCTAACTATACGCAGGAAAGACTTACATCCGTATGTTGCACTGCCAACACAGAGGGAGTGGTTGATTGGTTTCTTTCTTTACTCTGAATCGGTATTGCGGATTTTTCACTCTTAAGTGTGAATCAGGTCCCAAATATGGAAGTAAAATGCAGGTCTATTATGGGGGATTTAGAAACAATTAAAGAGAAATAAAAAATATTATTAGGAAATATATTATTTAGGCCCCATAATAAAGCTCCATAATAAAGCTTCCATAATAATTGTGCTCAAATTACCTTCCACAATAGGGCTTTTTAGTCACCCTCATAAAAGAGCCACACTTCAGCAGCCTATACACACATTGCAATGCAGTGATAAACATTGTCTGGTCCACCGCTGTAGAATGTCATCAACAGCAGGGGGCCAGGCAATGTGTTCATGGCAGTTTTTGAAGTGTTACAGTCATGAAAAATGCCCTCAATTAATGGTACCCTGTGCGGCACACTGTTTGAATGATTTTTGACCTGCTGCTGTTTGTGATTTATGAAAGATTCAAACGTGGTTGTGAGTGTAGCTCTTCATCTGTGTGCAGAGTTTTGCGTAAAAACAGTCTAAAATAAAGTATCATTCAATACCCAAGTTATTTATGGGATATAATAAAAATGTTGGATTGAATCATGCAAATATCTCTGTTAATTGCCACACAAAGGCAAATAAAATAAATCGAAAATCGAATTACAGTACACAACTTTTAAATAAAAATTAATTCTTGTCCATTAACTTGGTGTATGTATATTAACATTTGGGTCTGGATTGAGCTCATTTGCAAGAACATGTCCATATTGTACAGTAATTGTGTTAGTTTATCTCTTCCATCTCCTATAATGGCCATCCATAATAGCCAGTACTGAGTTGTGTTCAAATCTGAATCCCCACATTTGCATACTCTGCTGTTTTGCGCATGCACACCACAAAGGATCAAATAGATACTATTGGATGTAACTCTGGATAAGGACCATAATGAACATTAACTGACATACATAGTCAATTCTTATATAATAAATACAATGGAAAATGTATTCATAGATAAGATCATTTTGGAAAAATTAATTTACTCAATTTCTTTAATACTTGCCCATTTTTACTCCAGAGTATAGAAAATGTGATCATTTTATTCAGTTAGATATCAGCAATTGCAATCAGCAGGTCTTTTAAATTATTACTAAAATCTGTTGCAAACAATGGTAATGAAAGGAATTCAACATTGCATTGAAATGTAAAGTCTCTCACATGTAAATATGTAATACAAGGGAGAGATGGGTGCACAAGGGCTTTGTTATACATATTTGTCCTGACTTTTGTTTATGCAGGTTTGAGTGAACGAGGGAACAGTGGGTATCATTTCAATTTCTGATGTCAACATCAAATTACTTATTTAATTTCATGCCTGACGAAGCATCGTATAGCTACATGCAGAATCATTTCACTTCATTTGTTATGCTGTGTTTTCTCGGCGATTGGCTTGCCTTCCAACTGACAACTTTAATTACGACAAGAATTTGATTGCACTGCTGAGGAATTAACATAAAGCAACAAAGCATTTAAGAACCCAGACTTACAAACAAAAATAGGCATCAATAAGTGCAGGCTGCCTGTCATTCTTATGCTACCCTGCAGATGAAACACATTTGAAATACTATACACTGTGTGTGGCCCCATTTCCAAAGAGAATTTTACTCATTATCTATTGCTCTTAGGTAATAATGAACAAAAAGCTAAATTCTATTGGAGGCTATACAATTGGCATTGTTAAAAACATTTAGAAAAAAGGAAAATGTTTCAGTCATTTGGCACTTTGTTTAACAATATATTAAAATCTAACTGTGCATTGCAGTCATTTAGGATAGGCAATGAGATATGACAATTATGGACTTAAAAGTGGTAATGTTTCAATGTGTGACAAAAGTTTAAAAAGGGAAAAGTAAGTTGATGCAAGAACTTTAAGAAAAGGGAATGGCAAATATCTCACATAGGAACATAGGATAAATACTTCCATAACAATCCATTATGTGTCCCTGTGATTCACAGCGGCTCACTATAAGACATCCCAGCTGTTACTAAGGGCCGGATCCAGACCGTGGCGTATTTACGCTATTGTATTTTCTATGCACTCCCCTCTCTCGTACATACTTTGATCGTTTTATGCTTCCCAAACCCTACCTTAACTTTTCAAAGCGTAACTACTGACATACATAATGGATTCACAACCTAACCCGGCCAATATTGTATGATTTAAATGCCTCCCTTCCGCCTAGCAAACTTAACTACGGGTGTCTTATGGATGAACCCATCCCTTCGTTCGTAGTTACGCTGATGGCACGTATGTTCAGAGTTACGTTCCGTAACATCTGACGCGCGCATGCGCAGTAAATGAAAATGGGCGATTTTACGTCAGCGGCTAGTGGAAAATTGCTAGCATATGTAGCTTAGGATCTGGGCCTAAGTAACCAAGATACTCAGCCTCAATTTTAGAGGTGATCAGCCTGACTGATGCCAGACAACCTTGCTGCCCTGTCTGTTCTTATCGCCTCTAGTACTTACCTGGTGCCTTGCTAATTTTTGCTTGCACTTACCTGGTACTGTACTTAGCTCTCTTTAGGAATATTGCACACAATTCCGACCCTGGACTACTGACTGAGTGTGATGACCCTGCCCTGTGCATTTAACTTTGTTTAGAACTACCAGAGCAAATTAAATACTCTTTAGTCCAATACCTGACTCCTGGACCTTATGCATTTCACCATAAAAATTTATAGACATCTTAAGCAATGAAAACTGGAGAAAGATTCTGTGGTTGGTCCCCCCCCCTTTCTCTTGGCTGTCACACTTTCGGCAGCCACAGTAATTAAAAGGGGCCAGCCCCAGAAAGGGTCACACCTAGCATTGGCATGGTTAAATGCAGCTGCTTATGAAATATATTTCTCTGGTTCTATTGTCTAAGATCAGATCTAAATCTAATTTCTTGCCTTGTTTTCTGATATGCAAATTATGTATTGTACCACATGTGGTCTCTGAGTAGATTATCTAGGAACAGGTCTAAATGAGATTTTCTTTTTGCTCCCCATGTGAAAGTGTAACACTACCACATTGATTAGGTAATTGAAAATGGAATAATATTTTATTTCAGGAAGCAGGATTAATAATCCCCTGCTGTGTTATGATATTTTACTGCATTGTAACCTGGCATATTATTTTACCACTGGTACCTCTGATCAGTGTTGATGAGTCCTTCCAAGGGCTGCCAAGAAGCAATACATTTTCTGCTTTTGAAAATTGTGCATACTGTGTCCTGTGACCAACAGATAAGAGCTAAATTCAAATCCATTTCTCAGCTGTCCTGAGTTAAACCCAGCATCTTATGGCCTATGCTCTTGTGGCTACCTGCAGCCTTGATCCATAGTGAGTAGTTCAGGTGGACTTCAGGCAAACACCTACAAGGGGCATGCAGAAGCCATATCAGTTGATACCCAGCAAAGTGGTTCAAAGTAGCGGTGAAGAAGACTGGTGGTGGGGGCAGCAACAATCTCCTACAGCATTAACAGTCAGTCCCAGGGTGTAAGAGCTATATTGGAATAAACTGGGATAATTCATATACTGTAGCAACTAAGGCAGTACATGGATAGTCTTCTTAAGACTGGTGGCCAACAGTGGGACCCACCTCCTGTTACAGATTTGTCTTTTCTTCAGCAGCACATTCCATCTATATGGTGTCCAAAGTAGTGGAGCCTAAGCAGATTGGGGCCTTTAAGCAGTCTCAAAATGATAAATTCGGGCAACGTTCCTTGGGGCTCTGCCTTTATTGCAGAGGCAAGAATCCTATGACAAACATTTGCACAAATAAACTGTCTAATTTGGGAAAAGCTTAATTCTAGCTGATGTGAAAGAGGTCCATATAGGTATTCAGTTTATTTTCCAAAAACTCTCTCTTGGTCCCAGAATGCTTTGCCTGTGAAGATCACTTCACTTTTCTCTATAGTAGTGCAGCTGGCAATTTTCTTGACATTAAATTTCTAAGACCTTAAAAATACCTTTTTGTTTCATGGAACTTCCGGGTGGGAATCCATTTATTAGGAGCAAGGCTGTCTATAGTACAACTATATAGTATAAGTGTCTCCGGTGTAAGGGGACAATGAATGTTACATACCTCCCCTATCAGGGCAGCTATGTCTTGCCAGAACGGTCTGATAGCAGGGCACTCCCAAAAAACATGAAAAATATCTCACACTTCCCCACATAGCAGAGTTTTGATTGATTAGGCCAAATATTATGTAGTCTATCCGGTGTATAATATAATTTAGGTTGCTTTTCAGAATGGTCTATACATTTAGAGCTTTGAAAGGAAAGGGAAAATATCCTTTCCCATTGAGAGTCAAACAGAGTCGGATATTTTTTAATTTTTTTTCCCCAAGCCAACTGAGCCCTTAGTTTGGTAAATGGAGGTTGTATATACCAAAGTCTTATACCAAAATGAAATATGGCCTTTACCAGCGATTTTAGTCAGTCTGGATAAGTAGGGTTAAAAAGGGGCACGAATCTGGACAGTCCTGTCTCAGGTAAGAGGGTTGGGGGGCCCATGTGCAAATCCTGTGCACGGGCCCCCACACATCTTAAAACGCCCCTTCTCACATCTGTGTGTTTACCTGCAATCTGTTACCCTGTGCTTGTGTGTATATATACACTCTCTGTTATTTATGTACAGCATATCTGTTCTTTTACTCTGCTACCTGCAATAAACCTCTACTTCTTATATTGGTCTCCTGCAATCCTTGCATCAAACCCCAGGTATTCATAAGATAAGCATTATTCAGTGTGTATGCTATGAAAGTTTTCTCACCTTTTATTCTCTGGTATGTTGTATACTGAGATGCAAGAGGTATCATAGAAAGCATGCCATCTGCCACCTGTACTTGTTTCACATGACCTTCTGCAGTCATGCTATTGCGAATTACGGCATTTATGACTCCTCACCTCCTTTTTATTCTGAAGGCCTACCAAAATAGGTCACGACCTGCCAGTTGTTTGCAACCAATGCCGTCTCTACCACCATCAGTAGTCCAGTGAATTCAGACCCCTAGCTAGACTTTGCACCCTGGTGAATAGCTTGCCATAACATTATGATAAGATGAGAGATTAAAAACATGAAGATCAATAAATTAACTTAAACTACCAAATCAATTAAATTGCCAAAAAGAGTGGTAGGAGAGAAAACTAAATTTAAGACTTTTGGATAGCTGTAACATGATTGCCATTTTTTCTGTGTTACAAAATGTGGTAATTACAGCATCTGCAGGTGCCATCTGACAGGGTTCTTGGTCTATCTAGGCTCTGGTCTGGTATTCCCCAGCCGCATCTCAGCATACATTCCAGCACTATTCATTGGTAGCGCCAAGTTGGATTCAATCACCTGATCCCCACAGTTCAATTGTGTAACAAGCTGGTCACATGCTCTGATCACCTAATAGGAGCAAGGAATGCTCTATTTAAATCTATGGGAAATTCCCTTGTTGGTTCCTGTGTCTCCTTGCGGCAACCCAATTTTGCATCGTTGTCTGTTTCTGCCAAGTGCAATCTCTATTGCCACATTATCTACATCTAATTTGCAAACCCAAATTGCATCCAGAAAATCTTCTTTGCAGTCCCAAATTGCATCCATCAGATCTTCTTTGCAGCCCAATCTGCAATCAGCAAACACTCTTGCAATGCCAGTCAGCTTCAACAACTTTTCATGGTTAAAGCCTGCATCAGCAAACATCATCAGTCCACTCTGCTTAAACACCTGCTGCAGTTTAGCAAACATCATTGCAGCTCATTCTGCTTCTGTGAACCTAGTATACTCCAAGTTCACTTCTGTCTTCATTGTTTCAGCTCTGTCTAATGAGGCATGCACTAGTGTTATCGTTTCACATTGCAAGCACTTTACAGAGTCACTGCACATCTGCACGTGCTTGCATAGCACCACCGCTTCTTCTGCAATACTCTCTGCGGCCAGCAGATAAACATTTCTGCTGCTTCCTATTCCTCCAGCATTCCACTCCTCTACCAATGAGGAGCTACCTCAAGGCTCCTATGTTTCATGTTTGCTTCGGGGACCCAACCTGGATACAGATTCTACAGAGCCTGTGACATTCCGCAATGCAGTAAAATAGTGCTCAAACATATTGCTGACATCGGGATGAAATTGAAGAGGTATGCTTCGGTTTGATAATAAAGGTCAGAAAATGTTTATAGTTGCAGAAGAATCCTCACATTACAGGGAGAAAAAAAACTTTTGAAGACATAAACAACACAATCACTCGTTCATAGAAGAACACGAGAACGTTCAGGTCTCAAACTCCCTCGTAGCTCTAGTCCTTAAGATCGGTAAGCTACCTTGAGTAATTGCAAATGCAAAGGAGTCTTGAGAGTGAAATTGTTGTTCAACGAAGTGAACAAAGCCATATTACTAACCAGATATGGTATTGTATCTTGTAAGCTGTAAAGTACCATAAGCAAACACAGGAGTGGTTTTCAGTTGCTCAAAAATTGTGTGGTCCATTGGAGTGAGGTGCTTGAGATCTCAGGTCAGTATGCTGGATACTGACTAGTAACTCTCCTGAAATTTGCCATCTCATGTACAGTCCTGGTTGTGGATAACTGTCCCCATCTGGACTTTTGACCGTATCCAGATTTCTGATCCCGCCTGGCACTGAACTCCAAGTGCAGTGAGAGCAGGTATAGAGATTTCCTTGTGGGCGAGAGGAGGCCAGTATCCTTGCTCATAACAAATTTTGACTGAAGAACCCTACCATCCTTTGTCCTCATTTGAGGGAGCGTTAGTAGGAGCAGCTACATGAAATTACCAGTAGTGCACCCAGCCTTGTTTTTCTATCATGGCCATTATTTAATCTAGATTTCAATCTGCGAAATAACAAGATGGATCCTAGTGCACCTCTCTCTTCTTTCATTACATTGGCCTATGTATATAAATCTGAAATTGTAGAATTATTTTTGTTAAAAAAATAACATATATCTCTAATTGGTCTATACATCCTTAAGAATCAGTTGTTCATTACTTAACCTAAAAACTAAGTTTTAAGTGTTTCATTTAGGAAGACTGCGACTTGTAAAGTACATACTGTTCATTGTTCATTAAAATAATACAAAACTCAATTCATGTAGACTAAGTATAACAGAATACATTTCATACACTTTTTTGAGCATTATTTATGAGCTTAGGGAATAAGAGTTAAGGCTGTTTCTTCTAGAATTTTAGTCTTTAATTTTCATAGAACTCCCACATTGCCTGGGATCTTTATCCTCTTGGCTAACTGCTGTGTAAAGTCTGATCCAGTAATAAATGCTATTCAAGTTGATAAGATATATATTATTAGTGGATATCTTTGGGAAAACATCAGGTTCTAATAATACACAGAAAAAAATCCAACAAATCACTGCAAGATAGTTTATTATGTTTTAAAAATGTTATTAATATTATGAAAATGTACCTCCAATATGGAATTAATTTATACTTTCACATAAACTTCATTCATTGAGTTTTATAGGTTCTCTTCAATGTCTACATATTTTTTAATGGGTTTTTATCTTCTCCCTTTTCTTGTTAAAGATTATTACAGCCTGTGCCACTGCATTGACAATAACTGTAACTAAGCATGGCTAAAATACAAGGAGAGATAGGGCAAATATCGTGTCTGATTCTCATGAAGTGAGCACAAGTGAGCTATCACACTTTTACAATTCTGTTTGTTATGGTTAAGTACTTAGGGCTAGATCCAGACTTAGGTAAGTGCTTGAAATTAGTTACTCCTGGTCTAAACCATGTTGATTGCAGGGGGAGTCAAGTTAATTGTATTCTTTACATGCAGGGATATATCTTTGAATTGCTTATTGCACACAGATACTGACCAGCTTTACTATCACACTGTTATTTAGACTGGGGATAGGAAATGCCACCTCTCAACTCTAATACTGTTTGCAACAGATGAAATATGACTCCCCTGCAATCAACATGGTTTAGCCCAGAAGTAACTAATTTCAAGCACTTACTTAAGTCTGGATCCAGCCCTTAGTTTTGTTTGCTTCTATAAACTGTATGACCATTTGTGTGTTAAGAGGAGGTGGCCCCACCTCAGGGTTTATCTAGCACTCTTCTCCTTAATCACCTTAAACTCTTCCTCACTGTTTAATATGACTCTGCCTAGTTATTAAATGAAAAAACCTCCCAGCCTCTGTCACAATCAGGATAAAGCTGTCCAATTTGAAGGCAAGGCGCTGAGCCCTAAAAGGGAAGGGTCGGAAAGTTTGCTATAATTTAATATTTCCATGTACTCCATGCTCAGATAATATGGACTTGATCTAGTCTTACTCACGGGGGCATTTACCGATCACTAATATCAAAAAATGCCTCTTATTGGATAGCAGCACATGTCCACTTTACCAGCATGAAGAATTCCATCCAGGCTGAAATTTGATGACAGGGCAGGATGTTTAGAAAGCAGAAGCACCTGCATTTAGACGGACGCAGATCCATGCACTTCCCTCTTCTGTGCAGACTTCTAGATCTCCATGTGTACAGAAAATGCATAGAGATCATGATCAGTCCCATAGTCTGGAAAGGCTTGATACAGATATAAAGCCCCCAGAGTGTATGTCTGTGGGAGAGTCCTTGTATATTCAAGTTCTGGTAAGTAGTTTTGAATGTTATATTCTGATTGTCTCCCAAGGTGTTATATTCTGATTGTCTCCCAAGGTGTGTTTAACAGGAATTACATTTCTGACCACCCTAGCAATGTAATGTAGAGAAGCCCCACCCAGGGTGTGTGACTTGGTCATATTGGTGAATGTCATTGGAAAATATTTACAATAAAAAATGTGACTCCTAGTGGTTCCTAATAGGAAAGGGGGACTTTCAGTGACTTCTGATTTGCATCTTTATGTTAGTATGCTGAAATATTTGGTCTCTAACTAGACTTTTAATATTCACGTCAGTTTATATGGTAATTATGTAAAACAATAATGTCACTTTTTTGTCTAGTTTATTCATAGTAATGCTCATTGATGGTTATTAACAATCTTTTTCTGTTAAT
Organism: Limnodynastes dumerilii; assembly: GCA_011038615.1. Lineage (NCBI taxonomy): Eukaryota > Metazoa > Chordata > Amphibia > Anura > Limnodynastidae > Limnodynastes > Limnodynastes dumerilii. The sequence continues at coordinate 479,899 of WWET01000148.1, read as the reverse complement.
TGCTCTGGGTGTTCCAATACGATATAGTTAACTATATGTATACATGTTTATATGTATGTATATTTGTATATTTATATGTATGTATGTATGTATGTATGTAACAAAATTAGTGATTAAAGAGTAATGAACATTTAATAAAATAGTTGTCCAATCGGCAAGCAGTTAGATAACTAACTAACTAACTTATAAGTGCCCATGTCACAAGTTCATTGTACATTGGGTTCACAAAACCATATGAGACAGGCAGTGACTATAGGTCAATGTAATCACAATGCTATAAGGCAGATTATATTTGAGTAATTAGGGAAATTAAATACACAATGGAGGAAATCGAGATTGTATATTTCCAGTGGGACAGCATGACTTAAATTAGCTAATAATAACACTGCAGTGATTTATTTCATGCATTGACCTTGAGATGTTAAGGCTACTGAGCTGTTTTACAGAACAATGGCTATGCTTATTCAAATTGTGTAAACACTTTCATTTTTATTTGCTTTAATTGTTGACCGCACTTGTTTTGTACTTGCTGTACTTACATCACTTAGTCGCTCATGGGAAGTGTTTCTCTGAGCAGGTTTTGATTGTCTGGTCGGACTTTCACTGTCGCTGTTTATGCAGCTGTTCTGTCCTGGTTTAAGCTGGGGATAGATAAAGATGAATAATTTAGAACCTCCGTCTGTAGATTTAATTTCATGATTGCAGTAAAACACATTCCAATGTTTAAAACCCTCTTTGTACTGTGGTCTCTCTCAATCAATTTAAATTTTATGGCAAAATAAACCACTAATCTTGTTGCTCTTATATGAAATATCAAAACATAAGTTTCTCCCAGTAGTATCTTTCACTATGTCTTATTAGCTTCAAAGTTATCCCTGTTGATGCTCATGAGAGCATGTAAGAGCATGAAAAGCATTGTTCTCACATAAGCTATTGAAGGATGTGTGTGTCAGGGTGGCTGACTCTCCAGGAGACTCACAAAATTTGGGCAGAGGCGGCAAAGCTCACGCAAGCCCCGACCAGCTATCAATTACAACTGTAGTCCCTAGAGTTACTAGCAGGGTTGCCGACTCTCCCGGAATATCCAGGAGACTCCCGAAACTTGGACAGTTCTCCTGGTACCCCGTGAGAGCTGGCAAAGCTCCCACAAGCCCCGACCAGCTACTAATATCTGTTGTAATCCCTAGTAAGTTACTAGGGATGGGCAGGGATGGTTGATGATGTCTTCAAGCCCATGTAACGCTAGAGATTACATGAATGATTGACAGGGGCCGGGTTTAGTGACGCGATTCGCATAAATCGCATCATAAAGCTCCCGCCCTACGCAACAATCTATGGATTCCCTTCGGGTTCTCCCGGATAGAAGCTTAAAAAAGTTGGCAACCCTAATTACTAAGGATTGGCGGAGCTTGATGATGTCATCAATCCCCGTCCATTCCATGTAACACTAGAGATTACATGAATAATCTGCATCGATAAGCCCCACCCCCTTGCAACAATCTATGGCTTCCCTCCGAGTTCTCCCAGAGGGAAGCTTTAAAAGGTTGACAACACTGATATATGTTAAAATTATAAATATTGATGACTGTAGAGAAGAAACATATTATTCCATTAATAACATTTTAATTCAATTTTACTTTTGTGTATTGTCTTTCAGCAGTGACCAGTTAGCATAGGCAAATCATCACCAACAAAACTGTACAATCGTATAAAATTTATCACTAAACATTGTAAGTGTTCAGTGAGTAAAGAATCAAATATTACTGTGAGAATAGAGTGGTACAAAGCTATTAGGATGAAATAACCTATTTTTATTGTGTGTTTATTCAATTTCCAAGGCACCAGCTGCTATTGCAGCAAGGATTCCACAGAGCTCTTAACTGGAGCTGAAGTGTGTGAGAACTCAGTGCTGATTAGCAGCCTGTCACTCTCCATCTTCTAATTATGGTTAATCCCACAGCAGACTTCTACTCACTGTGAAACTACCTCTCACTTGACCTACACAGTAGCAATAAAATCTTTGTTCCCCCACCACCCCTATATTGTGTATTAATCTGATTTAAAGAAAATGTATGTATGTATATAT
>WWET01000148.1:462286-477213 GCA_011038615.1 Limnodynastes dumerilii | reverse complement strand
TATATATACATACACATATATGTCACACACAGAAATATATATATATATATATATATATATATATATATATATATATATATATATACACACATCATAAAAGGTCATCTCTATATTTCTTTAGTTTAGTGAATTAAGGTAGCCCAGTAAATGTTTTGTGTCTTTTGTAATTTTACTTCTAGATTATCTAGCTATTTGTATCCTCTAAGTGGTCTAAACAAGTTGCAAAAAGTAAAAAAAAAATATTGTGATTAAAATTGACCATATAACACATAGCACATGGTGCCTACAATTCTCTGTCTCCTAGCACCCCTGCTATATACAACTTTGTTGTGCTGAGTAAAGCTGTCATCTTTGTTGTGTTGGGTTTATTCGTTGACCATCTCTGTTAATTCAGTTTGTAAGCAACGTCTCCCAAGTTGGCGGTGTTTATCATTATCTCATTCAAGATAGTGATTTGGGACTTTCGGTGTTACAGTTTCTTTTATTTTCTACAATGTACTTGATAAATAATAGCTACTATTTAATTGTAAGCAGTACTTCGATATTTATGCTTAAGAACGGCAATTAAATTTTAACTTAAAACTGCAGATTCAGAAGGAAAAGCAAAAAATTAAAAAGGGGAAACGTTTGCCTAAGATTAGTCTGGATAACAATGTTGCAATGCAAGAAATCTAAAACTATATGTTCTATGAAATGCTGAATTTCTTTCATTTTGAATTGCAACTTGGTATATTGTAGCAATTCTTAACTTTTTTTCAGTAAATACCAGTTATTCAGTATGGACCTTCCACCCTTGGTAAGTTCCTGTCTCTAGCACTTCATCTCCTCCATGGCCCCTTAACCTTTGGTCCACTCCACATCTTTTATTCATTTATTTATTTTTATTTTTTTATATTTATATTTTGTACTTTTTTTAAACTCTCTTATACATATATGTGACATTATTATGCAGATTCTTATCCACTTCCTATAATTTTTTCAGCATATTTGTCCTACTGCCATCTGGTATTGCCCCTGTTAGCCTCCCCAAGTGCCACCAGTAATCTGTGCACCACCAAAGGTACATCTATAACTGGTTAGAGTGATATGTAAAGTACAGTATTCACTTCACAAATCTACATCTTTATTTATTTCCCTCACCACATAAACTGCAACAAATTTTTGCCAAGGTGTAAATGTATCTTTTATTAATTTTTTGTTCAATCAGAAACAGGCCCTTATTGTTCTAATAAAATATTTATATTGGGAAAATTGTTTGGTTTAAAAAAGTAGGACATTAAGACTCTGTGATGATACATACAACTTTATATCACATATTTTTTTAAGTTTTTAGATCAGTTACATATTGTTGTATCACCTGCAACATAAAACTACCACAATGATAACAGTGGATTGGTAAATGGGTACTCTAGCTCTAGTCAGGTAATTGCAATTTGTTTTTATTTCGATGAATGTCTTCTATTTAGTACAGGAAACCTATTTTATATACCATTGCGCATCTTAAAAGAAGAGTTTAGAAAAAAATATAGAAAAATGTATACTTTTTAATATTTCTCCATCATCTAGCCACACATAATATGGCATACGTTATGTCAACTTCCATTGAGTTTTTCAATCAGATCCACCATGCTAAATGTTAAACGTAACAGATTTTTCATCAGGAGCTCTCTTATGCTAGGGTTAAACAAAATAATTCCATTTATATTTATGATTCCCCTAATGGAATTTTTTCTTGAGAATAACTATTAGTTACCATTAGAGCATATAACTCAGTGTGGAAAAAAAAAACACATGTCATAATAGCACTTTTAAAAAATCATCCTGGAAGGCTGAAAAAGTAGAATTACAAAGTATTAGAGCATTTCTTTTTTTCATTTTTTGCATAATGACTGAGAAGAAAAAAAACTTGTCACCAGATTGTAATATTAGAACTACGACATAAATACAAAAAATGACAACTTTGGAAAAACTGTTAAATGTCCGTATTCACACCTAAGAAGCTTCGACTTCTTAGGTGCAGAGATTACCAAAATGATCTACTACACATGTGTAATAGGTCATTTACACAATCTACGTACCAATTCTGTCTTTAAAGAGTAGTTTAAAAAGTAATTTAGTTAGAAAGAGGCAGCCTGATGCCGCCTTGGGGAGTGTTTAGGTAGAATTGGGAGGGGTGGGATTTAGATTAGCCGGGGAGGTGGGTAGAGGCAATGTCCATGCGTAGTTTTCTTCTTATAAAGGAAACTACGCACAGTTAGTTAAGGTAAAATGGGGGGTGAATTATGGGCTGCACTAGTGAGATAGGTGCGGTGTGAATACAGCCCACAGTTACAATTCAACCTTTCATTTTCTACAATGTACTTGATAAATAATAGCTACTATTTGATTGTAAACTATAAGCAGTACGTCAAGTCATAAAACGTAAGGTAGCCAAGTGTCCAGATTTACTACCGTTAGAGGGGAGTGCTGGGGGCATGAACTCTCCTCTATGATGCATAATTACAGATCTCCACACATATGTGAAGCATGCAGGGGTCTGGATCTAGCCTAATAGGCCTGATCCAGATAGTTTTACATATGCAAGCATACCTAACTTACGCTCTACTAAGGATAATGCACTCTCCCTGGCACTCCCCTCGTACGTACATAACTTAGCTGACTTACGTATTCAGAACCTCACCATAACTTTTCCTTGCGTATCTCTGTTCATACGTAATGCCTTGACGTAAGTGCCTAACCCACTCCATTCTGTACAATTTAAATGCCTCCCAATACGTATTTGTGGTTTGCACTGGGATGCCACGCCCTATCATACGAGTTATGTACAAGTTACATACGATCAGAGTTACGATGAGTAACATGTGTCACATGCATGCGCAGTGCTTTCCCACAGCCAGATTAACACATGCAGTATGCGTTAATTGGCTGTCGTTATAAAGTCTGGATTAGGCCCAATGGGGCTGATCCAGAGCTACACGTAAGCGCAAGATCGGCTGAAAAGCCGATCTACACATGCGCCGGGGAGATGTTGCCCGATGTAACTATGGCAATCCGGCATCTGTAGCATTACTACACTGTAGTTAGTGTAGGGAGGCAGGGGGGAGGGAGGGTATCGTAACAACGCCGCCGTCCCAGCGTAGTTACCTTCGCTTACGCCGGCTGAAGTTAAGGTAGCCTTCAGCCGGCGTAAGTGAGGGTAAGTACACTGGGGGATGGGTGGAGTGTCAGGGGGAGTTCACAATGTAACGCTTGGCGTTAGTACGCTCAGCGCTACATCGTAGCTCTGGATCAGGCCCAATGTAAGGCCTACCTACAAGGGCAAAACATTTAAAACACGCCAAAACATAACTTTAAACCAAAGACAACTGCTTTGCACATCCTACATCCCTTTAAAAATCACACGTTCATTGCATCGAACATAAAGAAACTGCCTATGCAGCTGCCTACCCACATCTAACCAAACTAAAATGAACCTTCATCAAATAAATAAAATAAAAATAAAAAGCCTTTTAGGGTGGAAGGGCGGTCAAAATTTTCTTGCTCTTCTCCACAACTTGAAGGGGAACTGAAAGAATCACGGCACCAGAGGAAGCTCATCCTCAATATTTCTCCTTTTTTTTTCCACTACTTTAAAAATGACAACATTATTGGCTAATGTTACCAACCGATCCAGTGACAGTCACCAGGAAGAAATGTGTAGGAATACACAACCGAAGGGGAGTTTGAATACTTTCAAGTTTACTTTAAAGCCCTAATATATTATTAATTCTTGCTTAAGTATTTTTTATTTATTTATTAATAGGTTTTTATTTAGCCCTAGCAGATTATGTAGCGCTTTACAATTTTTAATAATTAGTATATACAAGACTTAATAGTAACCTACAGATTGTGTGGGTAGGAGGGCCCTGCTCACAAGCTTACACTCTATAGGACAGTGGGTTTGATATATCAGGGTAAGTGCTATATATCACACAATGGACCAGTCTGTTTGTATGGTAAAAGTCCTCACTGCTCTGTATTATCCAGCCACACAGCAGTGTTAGTAACAGAGATTAGGGAGTTTTAGAATAGAAAGAGAGAGTGTACGGATTTGTGTTAATAATGTAATAGAAAGGCAAAGTGGAAAGCAAAGTGGTTTTTAATATGGTAAATAAAGCTTAAAAAGGTTGAAGAATTTGATAACCTTGTCTGAAGAGGTGAGTTTTAAGAGAGTGCTTAAAAGTTTGAAGAGTAGAAAATAGTCTTAATGGGCAAGGAAGTTTATTCCAGAGAGTGGGTGCAGCCCAGGAGAAGTTCTGTAACTGGGAATCAGAGCATTTATGAAGTTCAGAAGAGAGTTGCAGATCTTGTGATGTTCTGAGAGAGGATATATCTTAAAACTAGTGAGGATATATCTTGAAACAAGTCAGCATATGTATGCAGGTGCAGTGTTGTTTATGGTTTTATAGATTAGTAAGGGGATTTTGTATTTGATTCTGTAGTAAACAGGTATCGAGTGTAGAGATTGACAGAGTCAACTAGTACTGTTTGAATGTTTTGCATTTAAAATCAGTGTTGCAATATAGAGTGTAGAGGGGTAACTTTGTATTGTGGGATTCCAATAAGGAGAGCATTGCAGTAATCAATGCGGGAGATGATCAGTGCATGAATAAGAGTTTTTTAGGTTTATATAACAGTATTAAGAAACAGATTGAATGTGGGGCACAAAGGACAATACAAAGTCAAGTGTAATTTCTAGGCAGTGAGTTTGAAGCGTAGGGAATATTTCAGTGTTGTCAACAGAAATAGAGATACCAGGTGGGTAGCTTTTGTTGGCAGGAAGAAATATTAATAGCGCTGTTTTTGAAAGATTGAGTATGGTGGGAAGACATCCAGGATGAAATGGCAGAAAGACATTCAGTTACGCAGGCCAGCACGGTTGGTGAGAGATGATATTAAAACCAAATGACTTTATGAATTGTCCAAGTGAAGAAGTATAGATAGAAAAGAGAAATGAACCCAATAATGAGCGTTGTGTTACTTCAACAGATAGTGGAAGGACAGTAGATGTAGATCCAGAAAAGTGAACACTGAAAGAGCGATTAGAGAGGTAGGATGTGAACCAGGAAAGGTCTGTGTCCTTAATACCTAGTGATTGTCACATTGGTATGAGAAGAGAGTGGTCAGCAGTGTCAAAGACAGCAAAAAGATCCAGGAGAATTGGAAGAGAGTAGTGACCATTAGATTTTGCAATGATTATTGACCATCTTGGTCAGTGCTGTCTCAGTGGAATGTTGAGAATGAAATCCTAACTGGAGAGGATCTAGAAGATTGTGTAGGGAAAGGAAGTTAGTGAGGCGAGAGTAGGCAAGTTTTTCAAGCTGGGAAATGGGACGATAATTAGAGGGAGAGATTGGTTCTGAATTTTGTTTTTTTCTGAATTGGAGTAATCAGTGGATGCTTGAATAAAGTGGGGAAAATACTAGTCTTAAGAAAGAGATTAAAGATTGTAGTTAAGGTTGGAATAAGTCGACTGACTTGTGAGGTTACTGAATCAAGAGGGCAGGTAGTAGAGTAGGAAAAGAAAAAAAAAGCAGATAATTCGTCATAATTTGTGAGATGGAATAATGATATAGGGCCATATGCAGAGTTTACCGTTATGTGTTACTGCGCATACACAGTAATTCTGTACGCCATCTACATTTCTTTTTGCAACCTAGATTGTGTATGCCCCCGGAGCTCTGCATACGGCCCATAGTGTCAGAGGATGGAGGAAGGGTGTTGTATAGTTTGTTGACAGATGAGAAGTAGGAGGATAATTCTTGTCTTAGCTGTCAGTCTTGTCCTTAAAATAAATTGCAAGATTGGACATTTATGAAGGTTGGGGGTTTGTACACAAGAGGGTTCATTAGGGAGTTAAATGTATGAAAGAGGCATTTGGGGAGAGAAGCCTAGTAGAGATTGAAAGTAGGATTGTTTGGCATTGTCCGGGCAGTTATGTAAGTTTTTGTATAAGTTAAAAAGTAATCAGAAGAGTGAGATTTGCGCCAGTGATGTTCTACTTTGCGAGAGAGTTTTTTAAGGTTTTGTGTTTCATTAGTGTGCCATGGCTGACATTAAAGTCACCCTGGTACATGAGGGGTAGTGGTAGGGACTTGGTTAAGAACAGTTGCTAGGGTTTGGTTTAGGTGAGATACTGCTAAATCAGGAGAAATTAAATCAGAGACTGGAGATAAAAGTTGTTGCACAGATTGAGTAAGTTGTTCAAAATTAACGGCATAGAAAATTCTATGGGTATGAAAAGCTATTGCAGAATTATAGCTTAGAGTTAGAAAATGCAAAAGTTTGCAGGTGATAAGGTGATGATCCAAGAGAGGGTGAGAAGAGTTGTTAAGATCAGTGACTGAGTTTGGAACTCGGGTATACTTGCATACGTAAAACAAGCTTAAGTCGAGATTAGGTCCCAGGTAAGGATGTTGTTTCTGTAGTAGATGTTTCATGTAAGATGTTTTCTTCTGTTCTGCTATTGTTCAACGCTTGTATAACGCTTCCAGTTGTATATAAGGGTATTTTCAAAGTACTTCTAAAAACTGTAGTTAGAAAATACTGGACTCATGGAGCCAAAATAAGATACAGAAGTCTGGCTCTTGCAGATCCAGACCCATATAGCAATCACTCTGCCTGTGCAATTACAAAAAGTAGATGTTTTCTAAAACTAGCAATTTAAAAATGCACCTTTTTCCTTTTGAAAGTCTGGATCTGGTACTGTATTACTACATCTTATTTCACAATACAGGAAACATATTTTCAATACCTTTAAAAAAAACTATTTAAATGAAATATATTTTCAGTGTTTGTTTAAAATATTCAAACATTGTCTCTCTCTGATCTTTCAAGTCAAACAATTTCATTCAAATGCATCAGTCCATTTTGAAAGAGGATTACTAGGTCATATTTATATTCCTGTCTGTCAGCTGTGCAACAAAAAAAACAATTTATATGCAGCAAAAGGCGCAAAATACTTTTTAAACTATGATTTAATCTCTGTTGAACTTTAATGGTTTTGTGAATCATGTGTAAAAGAATCCATTACAATTTAGTTATTGAAAGAATCTTGCATTTTCATGCATACTGGCTGGATATAAATGACTGGATATTATGTGTATATGTAATAGAGTTCAAAAGACTTACATATAGACAATTTCACTACATCTAGAGATCTTAAAGGACAACTAAACCAATAAATGTAAGTTGTCAGATCTAAAAAAGAAACATCTCTGCCAGAATGTACAAATACCTTGCTAGTACATAGTTTGTGTTACATAGTAGACTGCGTAGTCATTTCATTGAAAAACCTTGGTGACAATGATCCAGTAAGGCATTGGACCGGATTCAGAGATACATATGTCAAAAGTACGCAAATATACGTGCGAACGTAGCAAGGCAACTCCCATGACACTCCCCTAGCATGGACGGGTTTTCGGTAACTTACGCTTCCATAGGGCACCCTTAATTGTACGTGTGTATTTACATGCGTATGTTACTTACGTATGTGCGTATCCTTCAAAGCTCATTTAAATGCCCCCCCTGCCCAACTTCACGTAACTTCACACGTACGGAAGACAACCACGCCCCTCCGTACGTATGTCCTTAAGTGCGATTCGGAAGTCTGTGTCTAATGGACTTCTGCGACTAAATCCTACGTAACTTGCATGGAAAAAGTTACTACGCATGTACAGTTACTCCGCTCCGAAATATACGCATTTTCCATCATCTAAACTGGCTATGTTAGCTACTTAACAGCCTAAAATTTAACGTATTAACAAGCAACAGTAAAAGCAAATAACAGATTTATTCAAAATAAAACCAAGAGTCGTAAACCCATTTCCCATAATCTAAACTGGCTTTGGAATTTTGAAATGGAATTGAATATCCATTAAATAGTATAAGACCTGCAGCAGATATTCAAGGCAAAGGTGTGAAAATAGTTGCATTGGTGCAGAAATCACGGACTTATCAATGAGCTAAACTCAAATTTAAGTTGGCTATTTATAGTCCAATGGGAAAGTGCAGGTTGTTACTTTATGCATTTGGCATTAACAGAAAATTCAATCTACAAGTTAAGCCAATTTCATTAAAGATTTGGGCCCGTATTCAGACCACCGAACGTATTGCATATATGTCCGGTGTTTACCGAAATTCGCTACTGCGCATGCGTAATAATTTTTTTTACGTAACTTACGTATCTTTTAGTTACGTAAATTGCGTATATGCGTTCTTAAAGACCGCATATACACAATCTACGTAACGAAAAGCTATGTAGATTACGTAAAAAAATTACTACGCATTCGCACTAGCAAATTTCGGTAAACACCGGACATATATGCAGTACGTATGGTGGTTTGAATACGGGTCTTGGTTAATAACAGGTTAGGCGGTTAAAAGGTAGCTACTTTAAATATACAAATTATATTTCCCATGTAGTATAGCAATTAAAGTTAATTAACAAGTTAGTTATTTTATGTGTGTACAATAAAAGCACAGCTGAGAATAATGTTTATTATAAAATTAATAGGAATTAATCTTTTTTAACCCGAATGCTGCCTTATGATTTTGATATGAAGCAGTTTTATAGTAACACTTCTTGTGAAATAGCATAAATAATATATAGAATGATGGTGTCAATACTTTGTAGCTATGCAGCATTTTGCCAATTGTAAGATTATCTAAGATCAGCAAGAATCTGCAGCAAAGTCATTTATATGATGGCTGTTGGTCAAATGTACCATAAACATTATCTCCAAGCTTAAAGCAGTGAAATGATAAGATGCTAAGGATTTTCTGCCCTCTGATTTTATAGCCAATAAGATTACCACAAGTAACCCAGACATGGAATAAATTCTGTGAAGATACAATAGAGATAAGGGGATGAATGGAAATTCAGATTTTAGCTGACATTCTCTAGTATGCAAAAAGAAAGTGAGAGCTAGAATCTGACTGGTTGCTATAGGCAACATCTCCACTTTACCAAACCCGCAGCTTAGTAAATCTGTCCCTAAAAGCGTTTTAATTTTCTGAAGGGCATACTGCGTATTGTATGGAGATTCACTACATGAATTTGGCTTGCAAATATTTCTAATCTCCTATCTGGAGCTTTCAAAGTCTGATTTTTAAATTATAGATAATTGTGTCTGCTACAGTGAGTATGTATCTGATGGATTCCCTAATGGTTTTAAGGCATTTTATAAATATATTAAGTTTCAATTATTTGTTTTACAAAATATGTCATTAAACAAATCTAAACATATACATGCTTAGTAGAGCAATCAATGTTTACTATACGCTTCATTATTTTAATCATGTTGGTTATCCATCTTTCAGGATTTTGTTATGTGAAAGCTAAGCAAGGAAGATGGATATATCGCTCTAATCACATGCACTACTCTTTGAGGCATGTTCCTTTTTTAGAGTTTACATTAGTGCGGCAATTATGAGATGTTTTAGACTGTTTATGAAGAATGCACATTCTCAGTAATATTAGCATAAAAGTATTAAATGTTTAGTTGCCATTTATTATATATTAAAAATGAATTTATATATAAAGCAATATCTTCAGTTACTTCATTATTGCTATTAATGTGTCAAAAAGGTAATGTTGTCAACATTGTTCTACAGATATGACACACCTGGTGTATCTGTAACAACAAGTACTAATACACTACATATAACAATATTTACATTTTAAAGGAGACCAGTTTACCATGAAATTCAGCAATCAATGGGGGAGGGGGGGGGGAAGAAAAAAAACACCTCTCTGCACTCCATGTCATTCCACTTCTCCAACAACAATCCATAGCTCCCAACATTGTGAATCCCAAAAACAGGAAAAATGTCAACCAGTTCCACACAAGTAACCATATTTAGTCAAAATGCTGCCCATTTTTCATAAACATTGCCCCTTTCATGGGCCACAAATCGGTATGATCCTGCCTAAAAAAGGGACACTTGGGAGGTATGACAACAAATAGAAATCCTTTCATAACACTCCTAAATGAGACAGGGTTTGTCGACTCTCCTGAAATATCAGGGAGACTCCCGAAATTTGGGCAGTTCTCCTGATATCCTGGGAGAGCTGTCAAATCTCCCGCAAGTCCCGACTCCCTGTCAATCTCTATTGTAATCCCTAGAGTTACTAGGGATGGGCAAGACTTGATAACATCATCAAGCCTTTGCATAAATCGCATCATTAAGTCCCACCCCCATACCGGCGAGATCTACCGGAGGGAAGAAATAAAAAATAGGCAACCCTGAAATAAGGTTATAGAAAAAGATAAACAATTCATTAGGAAATAAAAATTTCCTAAGAGAAAGGAAGAATAATTTTTTTTGGGGGGGGACTAAAAACACATTATTCCTGGCACATACATTCTTGAAATTAATTTCCACTTTCATTTTAGGCATACAAAAAGGATCTTAGCAGATCAAAGTTGCGCTGGCAATGAAGGGAAAAAAAAGAAACAAATTAATAACTATTTAAGTATTCTGTTTCATCATGATAACAAACAGATGGTTTTAATATTCTGGAGGCTAATTTCTGAACAATTAAAAACATAGCAAGATATTAACATCTAATGAAACATTTTAACTACCAGTTTATGCATCTGCCATTAATTTCAACACAGTAAGGTCTTGGTTCCCCTCAATCTGTTCTTTATTAAGGGAAATTTTTCCACTCTGAATTTAGTGAAGTAGAGAATTAACAACTGTTTTCAATCAGCAGTCAGCATGATATTTTGCTAGTGAAGGCTGAAATCGTTTACACAATAAAAAACAGTTTTGCATTATAGCTTTGATGTACAGTTTGTATGGCTTGGAGTTACATAGGGACCCTCTGGGTAATTAAGAAACCTTCCTGAGTTGTCATTGCTTTATAATTGTTTGTGAATAGCTGTTTATTCTTCAGGATGAAACTTGGAAATGGAGTTTACTTTACAAATACTTTTCCAAACGTATTAGTATGATTATATAAATGATATAATATGTCCTAGGGATACTATATGAAATTAAATATGTGCGATTATTCTTGTAAACGGTATTGAGCTCTGTGGCCCCTGTCCAGATCTGAGCACCAAACTGCACGCAACTGTGCTTGGAAACGTGGTGCAGGTAGCATGAGATCATTATTGTGCCATTTGTATTGCAAGCATATACGCCACAAAGCCTATATGTGCCCAAATACGCAGCACAAGAGCAGATGGTAAAAACTGTAAAGCAAACTGATTAATTAATTAATTTAAAAATGCATTTTTTAATAAAGATAAATTAAAATAATTTTAAAAATGCTATTTTTTTTAAACTGTATATTTTTCAGAATTGATAGTAATATTAAACAGCAGCAGTGATTTCATGTTTATATATATGATTTTCAAGGTTGAAATTTATAGAAATTGGCTGTAATTGTTTTTTTATTGTGTGCCCCAGGACTGAGACATGACCTGTAGAAGGTGCAAATCTTTTAACATAAACAGACTTTTGTTATGTGTGCATTCTGACCAAGATCAGGTGCACTTGCCTGGGCCCCATCTTTACTGTATATTGACTACACCCCTCTACCCCTTCCCTCCCCCAACACACTCCGCCCCTCAGTGCGTAAGACCCGAACACCAGGGTTGCGCTATGATCTGAATCAGCCGTGGCTGCACGCTCTTCGGTTCTGCACACGCACAATGCAATAAAACCACAAATAAACATCACACCAGCTGGCATACTCACAGATGTGGATCGGGACCGGTGTGTAAGTAGTGGGTTGTAAATGATGTAAAACACTATTTGTCTCATTTGTAAATACGTCCAAAAAATTCATTAATGGTGAATTACAATTCAATTAATTCGTAAAGCTGACAAATCATTGACATTACCCAATAGCACTTTGAGCTGGAACAAAATGTAAGGCGTGGAAAACTATTGCATGTGTGCATGTGCACATTACACACTTCCATTACACATCTGGATCCTCAAGGTTTCAGACTACTGTAACTGGAAGTGTTTCCAACAGCAGGGTGAGATACATACAGCGTGTATGTAAGGTGGGAGGCTCAGCCCTTATGTGCTGTCCTGACTTCCCCATCACCCTTTTTAATGAGGATAGTGTAGAAATGTTAAGATAGGGATGCAATTGTGTGATGGAATTGCCCTGTAGATAGGCTGTGTGTTGTTTAGGTGGGTCCCACATACTTTCATAAGCGAGCATATACTGTAGTAACTTTGGAATAGGCCTTTTATTCACCAATGTAAAAATTACAAAGTTGTGTGGTATTGTGGAATAATGACCGCATGTGACAACAGTGCTGCCATGACAAAATACACCTGCAATAACCAGGAGCAGAACTAAAGTAACACAAGCCCCACAGCAAGACACCAATGTGGTGATCAGACCGGTTGTCACTCTAGTGTGTGGGCAAGATGGATATTCAAAACTGTGATAAAATATCCCTGAAACTCTGTCTTTGAAGTCCAGCAAAGCTCTCTCCATCTTCCTCTGTGTTCTGTTCCCTTTATTGCTCCCGCTGTCTGGAGCATTGGTAGAGCTTTTTTCACTATATTACTGCTGTACTAACCAGTAACAGTGTCAGAAAGTAACACTACTGCCCAGAGCTTCATCTTTTTTTTTCAGCCAACCAGTAAGCTAGCTGCATGGGTCTACTGCCAAGATTACTAGGAGGCCCAGCCAATCAGTGCAGAGACTGGTTGGCTGGTCAATAGGCATATGTCTCTCTTCTGCCAGGATTCTCACTCCCAGCAGGAAAGGTATGTTGCGATGATATCGGGACCTTTCCCACTGGACAATAGTCCCGTTAATTGGGTTAAGTCCTGCTGAGCAATCATCCCTCTAGTATATGCCTAGTGAATGCTAAATGCTGTTTAAAATAACTATTTAGCAGTCGATAGCTTAGTACTGTCCTCTATTGGTCACAGCCAATCCCTCTGCACTAAGCTGTATACTGCTGGAAAGTTATTTCTACACAGGAACCAGCACTCACACAATGAGTCCTGAACACTGTTTAAGCTGCCAGTGTTTTTTGTGGGTGCAAGGTCAGTGGCTGCCACTGACCCCCTCTATGATAACAGTGCACCCATTGTAGTTACACCACAGCCAATAACTAAAGATTGTAACTACATTCACTGTATACTGTACTATCATGCAGCAATCTTGAAAAAAATAAAAGTAAACAAATACAAATAAATAAAGATTCTTGGTAATTCTTGCCTACCTCTTATGTTTATTCTAATCTCAGCAATGTTTGTTCATGCAGCTAGATTCTGCTTTCATTTCCCTTTATCTAGCAGCAATTATCTGCTGCCTACCCTAGGGGCAATGGTAAAACTGTCTATATCTCTTGATGAAGGACCATCGCTTAGAGACATACAAATGGGATGTGCTGATTAAAACCAATTAGCAGATTAAGAGATATTAATCATTTGAATTCAGAGCAACAGAGAAAATTACATAAGCCGCAAAACACAAGAAACAAAGATGTTTTGGTATGTTTTTTATTTAGTACAATATTTTTAATTAATGATTTGTACATAAGGTTGAAAAAAATTGTATAACCTAAACATAACACATGGCAAATTGCCTCTTTTTAAAATAGCAGTATTTTAGTGGGTCAATGGAACAGTTCATAAAAAAATAAAAAATATTAACACAGGTATTACTAAATTGGGTGTCTTTAAATAGCAAAGCTACACTGACCAAGACCATTGCAATACTATATAATTCTGGATACAGATATGTTTCTCCTAAATTTTACTACAAAGCCCCCTAAAAGCTATCAACAGAAGTTTGAAATATATGTCTGAACTGTTCCATTGACCCACTAAAATACTGCTATTTAAAAAGAGACAATTTGCATTGTGTTTTGTTTAGGTTATACAATAAAAATCACAGAAAAAAATGACATTTAGTGTGATAAACACATGTTGGTAGGTGTAGTTTATCATTTTACTAGAATATAGTTGCATGACTGTTATGAGGGTGACATGCCGAGATGTGGAGTCTAAGAGCTTGATGTCCACTGGTGCCCCTATTGGTGGGGACAGACTTGGCTGCAGGGTTCCTAGCAAGTCACAACACCCAGTTAGTCTTTCCCAGTGGTGTTCTGTCTCAACCCATAAGCAGTATTATCCCTTCTCTCACTGAGTGTATAAGAATATTTACTCCACGCACTAGTTCCAGCATTCTTACTTTAGGAATCTGCCACACTTCTACTCTAGGATATATCGGCTCTCTGTATTTCTGGTGTGAATCAGCATCATTCTGATTTCTCCTAATAAAGGTGATTGAGTTACACTCTGGTGTAGGGACTTCATGTATCAGGTTACCATTGAGAGTTGGGGCTGAAACCTGCTACAGCCTGCAGCCAAATCCATTCTCACTATTTTAGGCTCTGGTGAAAACCTAGCCTGTAGTTAGATTCTGCACCCTGGTTCCCTATTCTCATAAAAAGAACACCAAAGTAAAAAACACGGTTTCTACAAGGAAAACTCAGAAATCAGTGATAGACACAAAGGATATACAGCTCTATTTACTAAAGCATTAAAAAGTTCATTTTTGGAGTTATGAAGTTATAACTCCAAAAATGAACTTTTTGCTATTTACAACAGCTGCACCGCCATGGAAAACACCAGTTTCCATGGCCATGCGGCAAAACTTCACCTGCCCGTTGTTTTCAATGGGGCTGGCTATTTACTAACCCTCAGAGCGGAGTTTTATACTCTGCTCTGAGAGTTAAAATAACGCCATTTCAGACTGGCGTTCAGATTTCTATTCCAGCAATCTCCCCATAAAACCCCCTTTTTCTCCCCCTAATAGCTGTTATTAGGGGGTTATATGGGGAGATTGCTGGAATAGAAATCTGAACGCCAGTCTGAAATGGCGTTATTTTAAC
>WWET01000148.1:425509-449911 GCA_011038615.1 Limnodynastes dumerilii | reverse complement strand
GTGGGGGGGGGGGGGGGGTCTTGGCAACAAAAAAAACCCTATACAGACTACGCAAACTATGCCGGCACTAATGACAGTTCTACTGCCAGCGTGGGATTTTTTCAAAGTATCACGATGAAAATCGGTATTTCCCACGATGTGCTGTTATTTAGTAAGCTATAAAGGGGCACTTGTGGCATTTTTTTTTCTTTGTAAAGGGGCACTTGTGGCATTTTTTTTTCTTTGTAAAGGGGCACTTGTGGCATTTTATTTTCTTTGTAAAGGGGCACTTGTGGCATTTTATTTTCTTTGTAAAGGGGCGCTTGTGGCATTTTATTTTCTTTAAATGAGAAAAGCGGAGCATTTCTCATTTAAATATTCTGGCACACCCATTTTTTCAGTTGGAATCTTATGATGGCGGATACCATAAAATCCGCCAGCAATACGACTTTCTTGGGCATTTAGAGCATGCTCAGTGTTTAAAAATCACATCGCATCCATGTGAATTTCACTCGGATGCGATACTCTGAATCAGGTCCTTAGCGACTCAGATAAAATAAATTGGTTGCCATACCTAGCCTATATAAACTACCATGTCCCAGACATTACTAAAACCTGAGATTCTCAAAGGTAAATTTGGGAAAACTAATCAACAATAGAAAATCCCTGAAATATATCTCTAGCAATTATTTTGAACATGAATTCCAAGTATGTAGTCCAAAGAGACAAAATAAATTGCTATAAATATTTTTCTTAACAAATTTCTTGCTGAAAATATCGGCACATCTTTATTTTTTATTTTAAAATGTTCTGCCAGAATACATTTCCATTAACGATAAGTGATCTCATGATCCGATGTGCCAGAGTCCCTCAGAAGTTCTAGATCTCGGTTCACCTTTTAGGTTAATCTCTTCCTTACCTGAAAAGATGAATATTGTCTGTGTGGAGGCCCAATACTTTCAACATGAAAGAAGAAAAGGTGAAACCACTATTGCCTCACAAGTTCTTTCCAAACGCATATTACATGGCCAATTTGCTCAATAACTACATACAAGAGCAAATATATAGTGAATTAAAAAAATTTCCCATACTGTTTTGGATTGTGTCCAAGATTTAACCAGGCTCTTGCCAAATAATATACAAGATAGTAAAATGTGCAAAGGTTAATGAAAACAAAACAAAGTTTAGTATGTAACAACCAGTAAAACAGTATTTCATATTCTGTTAATCTTATGCAGCTTTAAATTTGACAAACATTTCTTTAGATTGAAGGAAATAAGACAGAAAATTAATGGTTTCCTATAACAAAGAGAAAACTAATCTGTTCCAAATTTAAATCACATAATATTCTAAGAAGTGGGAAAAGTACAAAGCTAACAAATGCACACATGGACCCTCATTATCACTACGCAATCTATGTAGCCTTTAGAAAAGTAGATTGATTAAGTGCAGTCTTTAAAGTTTTTTCACTAAGAGGAGGCATGACGGAGCAGCCTCTGTAGTAAGTTAGGTGAAGTGGGAGAGGAGACGCATTTAGATTAGCTAGCCAGGGAGTGGATGTTGACCTCCGTGCGTATTTCCCCTTAAGAATACGCATGAGAACTTAAGGTAGCCTATGGCACCATTAAGCACATAAAAATGGGGGCGGAGCAGAGGAGTGGACAGTACAGATAGGTGCAGATACAAGCCTATTTATTTAACACTTACAGTAAGTGTGAATCCGGTCATTGTGCAATTAAACTAAAAAACTGATGTTATGCATTTTTACACTGTGAGATGTATAATGCAGGATTATCTCACAACAAGCAAAAGCCAACAGGCTTTGTAGTATGCAGTTGCTCTGCTAAAACCTTACATCAACATGTCAGTGACACAGAATTAATTGATTACAAATGTTATAGTTTAGCTGTCAGGTAATGGCATCTGATAGAATAATCCCACTAATAGAATAAAGAAGGGAATAAAATGAAAAAAAAAAAAAAGATTAATTAAAATGAGTAGAACTGTGTTATGCATTATGAAAAGTATAATGTGACTCTCTCTAAGTGGTTTGGAGAAATTCAACAGAATTACATTTTGGGGGATCAAAGGTAAACCAAAAAACACCTTGTGAAAACAAGCCAAATCTCATGTCTTGGAAATGCCAGAGCTTTTGTGCTTTGTATGAAGCATATCACTGGACCAGATTGACTTCCAACATTCCCTGATTTTCTGTGCGGTTTGATCCAATTTAGTTATTTTTGCTCTCTGCCCATGCTCCTACCTCTGTGTGACCCAATCAGTACATAATTTGTTCTATTTAGACATCTGATAAATGACACCACTGACAGCTTTCAATATGGGGTCTGGGTGCACTCACAACCAGTAGCAGTGCATGAGAGTGTCAAGGCAGATTGCAGCCTATATACATTTTATGTACTCTAACATTCAGCAGATCATTTACCAAATCATTCTCCAAGTCTATCCATCTCTAGGATTGAGATGCCAAGTCATAAGCATGCTTATGTAAAATGCTTTATGGTACCTAAAGAATTTATAGCAGGTCAGTTGTAAGACAATAATAGCGCATTCATTTTTAAGTAGTAGTAAAAATGACTTTATTCTTTACTTTACTCTAGCCATACGTTCTGGTAATGTTAAACTCTAAATCAGGTATAGGCAAACTTCTCCTTCAATTTCATGCATGCTCCAGCAACATAGACATACATAGCTGACACCTGCAAAGCGTTATGGTACTTGCAGTTGTAACACTTGGAGTGCTGCACATCACCCTATAGCTGCACAAAATACCTTGCAACCAGTTGAAGTGAGGTTTACTGAGAGTGCAACAATAGCATATACAAGCTTTGCGGTACTAGTCTTAAATATTACATGTAAGTTCCAATAAAAACCATGGGTATACAGAGGGTAGGAACAAATACAAAAGAGAAAGAAAGAAGTTTGCATTGTATGGAATAGCATATCCATATAATTTTCAAATGTCTACGTCCCCTGGCTATATGAATGCAGATTAAATATTGGCTAAATTGTGTCCTTTGTGTTTACACAGGGGGCTGGATCCACCCACCCACCTGACACTCCAAGATGGAAACCAATTCAATTTTGAAAACGTTTTTGCTATGCATTCAGTGCTGGAGGGGCTTGCCTGACATAATGAGCTAAAATGTTTGAATTGTAGTCATTAGAACAATCAGATATGTTCTTATATCTCTCATAGCCATACACCCCCACTGTATTTGCATGTTTCATGGTTTATAAAGTAGTCTACTTAAGAGCACCAATCACAGATTTGGAGATTTGGGATAGAATTTTGCATATGGACATTGGTCCAGGATGCAAACGTTTGGGTTATTGAGGACCAGTCTAGAAATTTTGAAAAGTGGTTTATTTAAAAACAAAGAAACAAACAAATAAATAAAAGTTACAATACCTTTTTTCCTTCTAAGAAATATATTTTGTTTCCTATCAGAGTATGGCTAAAAATTATGTTAAAATAAATTTTGTTTTTATTATACTGTATATGTTTAGAATGGATGTGGTGCTTTTTCTTTAGCAGTGTTCTCCCCAGAAAATTTTGCCAGCCGGGGGGTATTAATGAGTAGCTGGATGGGGGGCAGCGTGAAACTTTAATAATACTTGACGGGAACCAGACATCCGTTCCCACTGCAGAGCTACTCATAGGTGCTGCACTACTGGGAGCTAAGCTTCTGAAGCATCACAGTCTGTCTGTCTTGTAACTATTTTGTTCTTTTGGTTGCGATCTACTGGGGGAGGCAATGAGACATGGCCGATTCTAGAGGGAACACAATCTTGTAACCACAATAAAAGATAGCAAAATCCTAGGACAGGATCCAGACTTACGGACATCAGGCCAATTACTCACGCAAAGTACGTAAGTGGCCAGATTTGACTGGAGGGCGCAGATGTTATGCTCGTGTTACGCTGCGTTAGTTACGTTAGTACTTACTGACATACTATGACATTGCAGAAAATGGCATATCTGTGGCAGAAAGCCTCTATAGCTCAGCAGAGTAAGAACACAGATGAGTAATGCACAGACTGCCCCTGATTGTGGGTGGAACCATCGGGCAGCGCGTCCCCCTAACAGTCAACCTTGGTGAGTGCCATCATGGCCAGTCTAATACCATTTTGATAGCCGAAACTAACTTTTATGTGTTTTCTTTTACCATATGTATTTATATGTCTGCTGACAGCTGTTTTGAATGCTGTACCTTTTATAGGTAAATAATGATACAATAGCATAATCCATGTTTAAAGTATTTATTTTGTTTATATTAACTCTGATGGGAAGCGCTCTGAGAAAACGAGTGCTTTAGTAGAAGTGTATGCCCGGCTGAGAACTGTCAATGCTTCTGCTACACACCCCCTGATGAACAACCCACGCTACTGATCAATCGCTATCAGCTGGAGGGACTTGCACAACAGACAGACCTGCAATCAGGACGCTGAACTAAGCAGCCGCTGTAACCCGCTGGAGCGGTAACTTATATAACGCTGTAATAAGAATCAATGTAGTATTGATTCCACTTACTTCAGTACACAGGAATTTTATCTTTTAATATGTGTCTTTTATATGAAGATTAAAACGATATTGCACCATGTGGCGTCCTTTGCTAGTGTTCTGATTTCTTAGATTGACAGTGGACTGGAGGAGGACCGGTCCTAATGAAGAGGAGCTGCATTTGTTTACTGAAAACTTTGAACAATCTGGTGCTACAAAATTACTGGGTCTGAAAATTAGGGGACTCTTTATAGATGACTAAAATCTGGCACAATAAAGTAACTTATTATAATATATATTTTATATTTATACAGATATGTACTGTACATATAGGATAGATAAGGGGGAATAGACTGGGTGGCTGCAGAATATACACTCTGCAAAGGTTCAGACTTGTTTTACGTATGTGGCATAGGGTGGTAGATGCAAGTTGGTCCCCTATTCGAATAAGGGTGAGCACAATACTCCCATGGTTATTGGCCCTAGTTTGAGCATTGAATTGTGCTGCAGAATTATTACATTAATACATGGTAAGGAAGTGTTCTGCTGTCTACATTGTGGAGCCAAGGAGCAGGTTTAGCAGGCGACTGCACCATCACTAAAGCAGAAGTATGGAGCGGTACTCATCCACTCCTTACAGTGATGGCGGGCGGCTGTCTCCCCGGCGGATCCTTCTTGATTTGCCGTGGACCAATGGAGAGGCAGCTCTTTTGGTAGGGACCAATCACAGACAGACGCGCCAATCCAATCAGGGCTCGCAGCGTCATTTCCTCCGCCCCTGCCAGAGGGCATAAAAGCCTCTGCGGTTGGAGCGGAGTTCAGAGTGCGGCGCAATGTGGACGAGAGAGCATCACTGGAGGAAGAGAGCACAGGAAGACGTCAGGAAGCCCAGCGCCTGCAGGTAGAAGACCCGCGGGCAGAACATTGAGAGGAGCTCCTCCTACACCACTACTAGGACTAAGTGGTGGTGAGTGGCCCGGGTCTTGCCCCGCTCCCCCCATTCCCCCTTGACCATCAGGGAGTCAGCACAGCATAGCAGGGCACCCGGTGGCTGCATAATAATAACATCCCTTGGTCATCGAGCACATAGCCCTGTGTAACCTCCCCCCCCCATTGTGCTGCATAATCCTTCCCCCCTTGGGCAATGAGCATCAGGCTCTGTGTAACCCCCCCTGTTGTGCTGCATAACCCTTTTACCCCCTTAGCCAACAAGCATCAGGCCCTGTGTGTTCCCCTACTGTGCTGCATACCCTCCCCCTTGGGCAATGAGCATCAGGACCTGTGTAACCTTCCCTGTTGTGCTGCATAAACCTTTCCCCCTGGGCAACATGCATTAGGCCCTGTGCAACCCCTTCCCTCCTGTTGTGCTGTATAACCTTTTCCCCTTGGGCAACAAGCATAAGGCACTGTGTAACCCCCATGCTGCACTGCAACTACAAAAAGGCCCTGTTCTGACACTTGAGGAGTCTGCTGCTCCCTGTACAGTATCCCTGGTGGTGCAGATACAGGACCGGATGTAAGGGGAAACACCCTTGTTTTCTTCAATTTCCCACTGCCTGGAGTTTGCAAGGGAGGCTCAGCGCTGTCCTGTAAGTATTGTATTTCTCAAGTAGTGTTTTGAAAATTTGTGTTAAGGGATTAGTCCTTCTGTTTAGAGTTCCATTTGGTAAGTTAGGGGTAGTCCCCTATAGAGAGCGGCATTAGGCCAGTATAGGTTGCTTATTAGGTCAGGCTGCTTGTGTTCTTGTACAGGTCCGAGGCAGGGAGAAAGAAGACAGAGGCCAACGATCTTGGTGAGTGTCAGTTTGTTGCAAGAGTTGGTAAGTGTCCACATAGGTGGGTAAGGACCCTCTGATAGGAAAAGGCACACAGAGGTCCACGCTCATCCCCAGCGTCCCTGGCCAGAGCAAATACGAGTTACCCTTCTTCCAGGGAGTGAAGTCATGCACTTCCTCTCAGTGAGGCGCTCGAACACTACCCCGTCCTCTTCCTTAGGTTGCTTCACCTAACCCTGGTCTCTTTTTCAAGCGAGAAGGCGTCTGGTGGTCTGGAAAGGGATGGTCAGGACAACAACAAGCGAGTTGCTTGGAAGGTCTGCTGGAACAGGTAGGACAAGAGGCGGGGAACGGATACTGTATTGTAACACGTGGCGTTGTAGGTACCACATAAGTTCAGTGCTTATTATGTGGAAAGATCAGTGGAGCATCAATAAACACCACTAAACAAGATTGTGATTCCTTAGATCATTTTGTCGGTCAGTGTTTTAAAGACTTGTGACTTTATTAAGTAGAACACTATCCCTCTTCAGTCAGTAGTTTATATTTTTTGTTGTTTATGTTTAAAAGCCACCATAGAAAAATAGTGTAACTTTTTCTTTTGATTATAAATGATCTTTCTGTTTTGACATATAAGGCGAAATCACAGGATTAGTAGATCGTTTTCAACTGTGCTGCATTGTTCAAGCAACTTCTACATCTCTCAAACACAAATCTGTACCATTTTCTCAAGAGGCTTGCAACATTATTAAATCTTCCTAGGGCTTTTCAACAAGTCATGCTTTCAAAATAATAAAAAAAATTGAAAAATGAACTGTTGTATCATTTCCTTTGGTCTTGCATCTTTGTTAAAGCGACTACCAGACTGCTCTGCTGTTCTGAGCCAAGTCACCTCCTCTTAAAGACGACTGAGGAAATGGATATTTTCAAGAGACATTAACTGAAAATAATAACATAGAGAAAAAAGTGGGAATGTATCCAAATCTGCAGCTGTGCTGGCCTATTACAAAGCTGAAACTCATTCTGCAGCTCGACCTCATGCTTATCACCACATAACTATTCATCAAAGAAATTTCGGAGCAATTAATTAAATTATTCCCACGTCTGTGCCACAGAGTCGTTATTCCAATATCAGCTTTCACTCACACTCTCCTAAGCTCATGTTTGAATGCCAAGTCACATCTCCTGGGCTGTCCAGTCTCAATAAAGCTGCTCCCTTCAACACTTGCTCAGGCTATCATTTCTCTTTTTTATTGCCATTTATTTTCCACTAGGACTTCTCTGCCAGTATATTGGCAGGACTTCCAGTATATGGATGTAATGAAATATACCACAGACACTTAACACTGGGTCAGACTTGAGATCAGCTCATGTGAAGCTGTAATATAATAAACAAATGCTTCCAGGGGGAGGATTTTATTGGCTCAAAAATAGAACATGGTTTCCTCTGGTATGCCAGTTTAGAAATAGTTGGAGTATTTTGTAAATCCTTGTGATAATTAATTTTAAGGTTGAAATGTGCCTACATGAGAAATTTGAGAAAGGACACATTCATCTCTTGAGGCAGGCTGATAAAAAAAACATTAATTAATTGAGATAAAAAGCACATTAGAATAATACCTATTTTGATACATTCTGCAGGAAGCTGTAAAAGACTTTTGCTGATGGTGGTGGTGTCCTCATCTAGTCATTCTTTTGTTCTCTGTTTATATTGAGCCACTATAATCACTTCCTATGAAGAGTCTCATTAGGTCTTAAGAGCCCAATTTACTAATAAAAGCACTGCTTACCTTAGCCAGGTTAACTTCTTCTCAGTGCAAGCCTGGCAACTCCAACCCAGGGCCAGACTAGCCATCTGGCACTGCATACAGGTATCCCATGCCGGCAAGACCCCTGTTCCTGCTGCCTGCCCTGACATGCGTTGACCTGTAAACAGGTTTAAAGGGGGCACAGCATGCTCCGAGACTGGACAGGTACATTTTTTATGGCTGTGTTCATGGAGTTGGTAGTTGTGGCAGCAACTAATGGGAAACTTAACTGCAAGAAGGTGCATGCCAATTTCCATACATCACAGCTGATAGTGAAATGCCAGAAAGAAACACTTGTGCTAGGTAAGTCTTAAAATTGTTAGGTAACTGTCAGTCTTAATTGAAACTGATTTTATAATTGTAACCACTCTAGAGACAACCCACATGCCTGTCTTGTCGTGCCACATCTTTCATGGTGGACTCAACTTGTGAAAATCATATGCTAAAATAATGTAAATTTTGCTAAATATCCCCCAACCACATGTCAATCAAAGGCTGAAACATTTGTTTTAATGTATTATATTATACTGGTAGTAATTATTTTGACTTTTTTTATTCTTGTTTAATTAGAGGGAATTTTTTTATACCCAAAAAAAAATAATAATAATTTACTGTATGGATAACCTTCTCATGGATATGTAGATTGTTTCCCTATTAAAGGAATGGAACACATGTATTTTCCATCGGAGAATAGATACTTTTCACAACATTGTACTATTCAATCCATGTTTCAACTTAGTAAAAGAGAATTTATACAATTTGTAAAAAGTAAAAATTTATTTTTTTTCTGGGTGTTTTTGGGATGTGTCACTTCAAATTACAATTATATTAGAATCCAATTAAATATTCATTCCTTAGTCTATTGAAAAGTTATTTTTGGGGGGATTTATTGAGGGACAATTATAGATTTTTTTCAGAATTGAAGATTTGGTGGTATTAACTGCTTCTTACTTTACCACTGTCTGACTGAAGATAGAAAATAACATCACATCATCCAGGGTGATACAGATTTGAAAACTTGATAGTTATGGTAGCACCCATATACTTAAAATGACCAAAAGAAAAAAATCATATTTGTTAATTTATATAAGTTTGACTTTATAATAATCATTATCATCATAAATTATGTTATAAGTTATCTGAAATACTGTTTTATTTAATTAATTTTGAATAGTATGCTACTATAATCACAAAAATCTACTACTGTAGTACTAATAATCTAAATGCTCTTATGTTCAATATAAAATAACCTAATTTACCCCCTAGTTTACTCTCTGTTGTGTCTTCTTCCTCTTTTCCAGTCAAGATATCAGTCTTTGATGTGGTGTGTGAGCTGCCTATGGGAGCTGGCTAATATTAAACGCATCCAGTAGAAGCAAGTTATTGTAGTTGAATAGCCAGGTCCTACAAATGTACTCACTCATGAACTAAGTATAACCAAAAATTGAAAAGTGGACATTGTCAGAATGGAAGGCACTTGGTATGATAGACAGGGAGATATTAAATGCAAATTAGAAACATACACAATGCTAGAGGTCACATGTATTAAGTGATACACAGGCAAATATGTAAGTGGTCATGAGCAAACATGGCATAGTGCTATAAATGTTCCAAGATATAGCATATGATTTAATAGTGCATGGCTGCTGTGGCTGTGCCAAAGTCATAAAGCAAGCAGGGAAATGCATCTATACTTGAAGACATGAATTCAAGGTTTAAACAGGGCAGGAAATCTGCATTGGCAAATGCAGAATTTTGAAAGGGGGGTTTCCAGTGTGTGTAATACATGTGGGGTATATGCGCATACCTTGAATTTGTTGTCACCCATTCACCATCCTCTACCTGCTTCCCTATTGAAGCACAAGCCAGGACCATCTCCCTCTATGTCAGTCTGCTCCACATGGGTGGGGATCTGGGCAACCATTCATTTACCTCCCTTTTTTTGGCCATTTTTTTTTTTTAATTAAATTTTCAATTTGGGGGGTTGCTGGGCAACCAGAAACCCCTCCTTCCATCCATCCATCCATCCATCTATCTATCTATCTATCTATCTATCTATCTATCTATCTATCTATCTATCTCATGTCTATCCATCTATCTCATGTCTATCTGTCTGTCTATCTATCTATCTATCTATCTATCTATCTATCTATCTATCTATCTATCTATCTATCGATCGATCGTTGCCCTATGGATACCCTACACACGCATCTATGAATACGGCCCTAAGTCAACATCTTAAATGCTCTCCATTAAAAAAAAAATCAAATCGCAGCTGAAAAAATTATTTTACACCTCTTGACAAATAGTCCCAGAGTATAATATTTCAAATGTAATCCTTAATTATTTCTCTTGTTTTGACATAGCGCTGAACAATTTATTTGATTTTTCTGCATGTGTATTTTGTTAGTCAATTGATAGATAGAAAATGCCCAAAGCACCAAAGCAACCAATTATTTAGTTTTATCACATCCAAGGGCCCCTTTCAGCTGGCAGATAGCAACACGTTTTGTTGTAAAAGCAATGCACACTATTAGCTGGAAAGAGAATAATAACAACATAGCTAAAGAGACACATTGTTAGACTAATTGAGATGCAATCCAAATCTCTGACACAGACAATACATTATTGTCATCACTTAAACTGGCTTAGGACACTTTATACAGTACATGTAGTTAACTAGCTGTTCCCCCCACACTTTAATGAGACGTTAATATCATTCAATGATAAATGAGGTAATGCAGAAATTGAAATAGATTTTTGCTCAGCAGGCTCCTATGTAATGCAGTTAGTGTCCTACAAGAAGATTTGTCAATACTCAATAGCCTCATTCAGCCTAGTGTAACGTATTGTCTTATTAAACATGCTGGACTTGCTAAATAAAGCGATAGCTTAACATAAAGAAGGTTTAAAAAGTGTATTGCTTTTTATAAAGGTAATGGAAGGGTTATACAATAAAGAAATATAAGTATAGCAAAGTTTTGGTTATTTAATACATTGTGTATTTAATTATTCATATATGTGCAATGTTGATGCAAAAGACAATGGGTTATCATTTGCAAATGGTGGAATGATGGTTTAACCCTTAGCATATTAAGGGGTTTGGACCATATTCACTAGTACAGTGATTCCCAAACTGTGCGCCACGGCTCCCAGGGGTGCCGCGGAATGTTTCTATTTCCTATTGTATTCTATTGTATTTTTGTCTTAGGGGTGCCTTAAAAAAAATATGGAAACCCTAAGGGTGCCTCGAACTGAGTTTGGGAACCACTGCACTAGTAGAACAGCAGAGAGCTAATCCTATTTCGCTCAAAGCATCTTAAACTCCCTGTGTGGGTGGGTGGGATTCAAATGGTGACACTCACCCCTCCTGTTGTCATTGGCTGCTCCCCGGGAAGGGGGGAGGGAATGGGAGGAGATCCTAGTCTTTAAAAAGCCTTGTTCAGGGGATTAGGGCTCCTCCTTCTTGGATTTTTCACCCACCCGCCCTCCCTGGCTGGCAACATCTTATTTGGGGATAGGCAGCGGACCAAGGCAAAAAGCAGGAATTATATTATATTCTCTGTTGCGTTTTGCATTTGGTTTTGCAAATTTTCAGGTCTGTTAAGGTGCTACATGGATGTTGGATACCTTCCTTTGACCTGCCTTATTGTTGTTTTGGAGGTGGTGTTACCCGAGGCTGGAGACGCGCACATGCGGGCAGTCTCGTTACATTAAAAAGAGGTGTCAGGCCGTAGGGTTTGGTAAGTGTACAATTGGTTGCTGGTTTTCGCTTGCCGGTAGTTATTAAGATGTTTATGTAAAGATGATTACATTATGATATCATTGTTATTGCTTACATGTTTACCTGCTTTCTTTGCTTTCCCGCCCCTCTTTTTAGGAACCTTACAGCACTTAAGAGTGTAGAGAGGTGCTTATTCTATGTCCTCCCATTGCTAATACCAGCTCTGACATTGGCAGTCCTATATTTATAAGCTTGGGCAGTCCCTTGCTCCTCTAGTGGAGCAGGTAGACTTCTGAATGGTAAGTTTTAAGCGTTCTCTTATGACATTTTTCTACATGTAGTAAGGTAGTGAAAGGATATGGGGTTTATAATTATGTTTGTTCAGCACACAACATGCCGCGGTGACACCAGGCAACATGGAATGCTGCCATTTATGGTACAACAAGCAACAGCATGCCCTGCCAGCCCTGTGCTTGCTGCAACATGTAGTTATAATGCAGAAAGGGGATATGTATACTGGTAAAATATGTTTTAGTACATAAAGGTATTTTTTAAACATTTCTGAGTGTTTTTTTTTTTTATTGTTTTACAAGTAAGTGGTAATTTTATCAAAATCATCTCTCACAACCACCTCTATTTATTTGGTGGTTTTCCTTGTGTTTTTTCTAAAGTTTAGTTTTGTAAATCCAGCAGTTTCTATCTTAAGCAGTAATAAAATCGGAACGGGACAGTTTTGAAAAGTATTCATTCTGGCAGTTTATTAGGTGGTTTTAGCCTTAGTAAATCGATGCTTTTCAAAATAACTTGAAAAACGCAGAAAAACGGCAGTGCTGACAAACTGCACTTTATTAAATCTTTCCCTGGGTCTTAATACAGGTTGTAAGCCCATATAATGAGATTGAAACATAAATGGAAGACTTTGCTGATGCCAGTGCACATTGTGTCCTGCAGATAAGATTGTTTATAGGAAACACATCACTCAGCTATACGAAATATCATTTTCTTAATAGTTTGCTTTTATTTATGTTCTCATTTATAAAGTCCTAAGTCCTTAGAGATTATGGACCTGATTCACACTTGAGAGTAAAATTGCGAATTAACCTAAATATACGCACACAAAAAAGACACAATACTGATTCAGAGTAAAGAAAGAAACTAATTAACCACTCCCCCTGTGTTGGTAGTGAAAAGTAAGGACGTAAGTCTTTCCGGAGTCTAATTAGGTACATACGGACTTTATTAGCTGTGAATCGGTCGGGCAAAATGGTGCTTAAAACTGCTTATGATTCAAAGATATGTATATAAATGCACTGATTAGGCTTTGGAAAAGTAAAGGTTTTTTTTATAAAAACAGCTCGTGCTCTCATTAACATATGTAAACAAAAGTAACCATTAAAAATACTACTTGAAATAAGATTAATCATGACAACTTTTACAATACACATAAACGCATACTGCATGAAGTTAAAAATAAAATGATCCACTACATATAGAGACTTTCATTTAAAATTTTAAAAATAAGCATTTAAAAAATAAAAACAACACAAACAACCAAAAAAGTTAAATACAAGTAAATGTAATGGTGTTTGTTCACAAAATTAAAAGGAAATAAAAAATAAAAATAAAAAACCTTCACAAACTATACACAAATAATGGCACCTTTACAATGTTAAAGTCTCACACAAAATGTAAAATCAGCATTGGCTTAAATAAATGTGTCTTTATTTGTTTAATTTAAAAACACACATCTATTGATTATAAACACGCAGCAGGTGTGGCCTGAACTAAGTAGAAGACACATGGCCTCACAGCAAACAATACGATTCTTCAACTTACAAGTGGTCAAGGGCTACCTTAACTTTTCCCGTGCGCATGTTCGTTTACGCAAGGTACTCCTACTTGTGAATCAGCCCTAACTCTGTTGAAATGCCCATACTGTACATTAGTAGCTCGTGTGCTGCTCATTTGCATTAAGAGTCTTGCCCCTCTAGCCACGCATGTGGGACTCATTCCGTGACGATGCGTGCATCAGTCCTAAGTCTGTGTATGAGAATCAGTCAGTCATGGTTTACGTGCATATATTTGGGTTCTGGGCATGCGCAGTTTATCTGATTGTAAAAATACGCACATAGGGCTTGATCCAGACCTACACCGCAGGGCTGTGCGTACTAACGCACAGCGTAAGCTACATTCACTCCTCCTGACACTCCCCGATCTGGCCATAATTACACAGTTACGCCGGCTGAAGGCTACCCTTCGGCCGGCGTAACAGGAGTGTAATTATGCCCGGACCAGCTTGTAAGTACCTAACCCTGCCCTCCTGCCTTCATTTCCCTTCCTCCCCGCCTTTCTTTCCTAACTGTTGCATAGTTACGGCGAGGAAAGCCCCCTCAACCGTAACTACGCAACAATTAGGTCTGCCCGATCCTAACTAAAGGTTTTCCCTAGTTACGATGGGCTACTTCTGCCTGACGCATGTGCAGATCGGCTAAACAGCGGACGGAGGTCTGAATCAGGCCCACAGATTCTACACTCTGTGAACACAGTCCTATGACATCACACAAAAACACATAAAATTATTTAAAACCTGTCCTGGAATAACAATATTTAGTGTAGTGTGCTTTTATGAAAAACCCAAATTGTAGTGGTATATAAACCTAGTGGAAACATTTAGTAGTTCTTGTTCTTCTTATAAACCATCTAAAATTAATAATTATTCTTCACTTGCTTTTATATAGGGCTGCCATCAGATAAGAGCAGTAAGGGTCGAGGACATTTCAGGGGGCCATCAATTGGGTGATTACTCAAACTGGAGCATTCCAAGCTTACTTTTTGCTGCCGCCAACATTACCAGTATATCTGACTCGACTGCTGCTGCTGGCATATTGCACAGTGTTTGAGGTCTTTGGCACTGGTCAACCTTATAATTTATGTGGGCATCTAGTTGTTACTTTGAGGCCACCTAGCAGAGCACAGAGTCGAACTAGGAGCCTGGCATTCACTGAGGCCTCTGATGGTGGGGACATGCTTGGCTGCAAGAACCTAGCAGATTGCAGCCCCTTGTGGTGACTACCATGTACTGGCAGGAAGACTAGTAACAGCACATTGCCTGGGACGGAAAATAAATTAGAAGACCCAAGACAATTGTGACGCAAAATGCACAAAGAAAGTGAACATGAGTAGATGAGATGGAAAACACACTACTGGAAAGAAAGTCACTAAAGTGTGAGATGGAAAACCCACTTGGAAACTTAGCTCTCAGTGACTTAGATGAAGGGCACATCCACAGTAGTACAGAGAGGCAGACAAATGGGGAATCACACTACCAGAAATGAGGTAGAGATCAAGGTTAGGATGGCCAAGGAGTAAATAACTAAAAGACACACAAAGAGAGGACCTGGGAAGGAACAGGAGACCAGACAGAAATTGTAGATAATTCTAACAGGCAAAGAACAACAGCCAAGCGACACTATAACCAGCAACCAACACACCTCCTGATTCCATTTGTGGATAGCCAGAACATCAATTAATAATAAATATAATTAGTGACTGCAGGCACATGCCAGAGCAATTGGTGGTGTCCCATGTGGCTCAATATTTACTGCTGCTTGTGATGGCATGTATAGGAGAAACCCAAAGCTGGCTAGCACATAATAGTTTACATGTCTATAGACACATTAGAGATTCAAGTACAAGCACTCCAAAGTACAAATACACAAATTAAAGAGAAGTTCTATGACACTATAGCTTCAGTTTTGCAAATTAGTATATACTATCACATATATTATGATAACGCAGTGTAATTGTAGTCACACACTGTGATGTTTTTATGGCAAGTGCTCTGTTTAATGTGCGGGATCCCATTATACAATCTGTAGTTTCTTGCAGCTGTGGACACCCATTTCTTGTGACAACAACTTTAAGGTGATTTTCCATACTCGCTACTCACCTGACTTTGCCCCAAGCGATTTTGGGTTTTTCCCGATACTGAAAGACACTAACCGTGGCCGCAAATTTTCCAGTCTTGCAGCCGATGTGTCAACAATTTTCCAGTGGTCTCAACATAACCCCATCTCATTAGTAGCAAATTATTTGTAAATTTTTTTATGAAAGAATGTTACAAAATGTGAAACCTAAATAAACACACTCTAAGCAGAAATTCTTCCTCAAAACACAGAGGTCATGAGTTTGATTCCCACACAAGGCCTTATTTGTGTGGAATTGTATATTTACCCGTATCTACAAGCTTGTCTTCCATGTGTCCGGTTTCCTTCCAAAAATATGCTAGATTAATTTGCTGCTGACTAAAATGGACCCTGTTCTGTGTCTGTTTGTCTGTCTGTCTTGTGTTGGGAAATTAAGATTTAAAATTTTCTCTATACAGCACTGCAGAATTAATGGCACAATATATATTTAGTAGTAGTAATAGTAATAATATTCATTTTAATAATAACAATAGCTAAAAAATTGCAAGCATTTTGGATAACATTTTGAGAAATTCCATCAAAATTTGAAACAATTGATCAAGTTAGTTCAGAAATGCTATTCCATTTTGAATATAACATGAATATATTATTTTTATGAAAGCATCATGGGGACGTGAGAAATATTTTGATAACATATGGACCCAAATAAGTAATTTTCTATAACACTCCTGTTTTATGTCCAAAACAGTCTTTATTCATGCCAAAGGAAAAATACCATATGTATAGAAAGAAAATGCAATTTGAAATTGTAATTTAGCTTGCTTCAACACTATTTATTCAATTTCTGTATTGTGGAATGTGTTCAATGTCCACAGGCTCTCCCGTGTGCCTTAATGAATACCCAGCTTTGTTGTCTGACTACATAGCCCACAAAGGGAATTCCAGCCTGTTCTAAACACAGATGCTTTTGCACACACCATTAAGCGGAGTGTACAGTGCTGCATTTCTATGTTTTCCGGTGGCTGTAATCTTGGCTTTGCACACTGTCTGAGATATGAAAGATAAGAATAACTAATATCCAGCACACAGTGCTTCCATCTAAATATGATCTAGAGCAGTACAAGCGATATCTGAAAAATAAAACCACATATGCTGTGGTTCGATAACTTCAGTCCTGCTGTGACTTGATAACTGCATTTTATACAGCGTGTGCTGTCAGGCTCATTTCTACTCTTGTGTGTCTTCCATTGTCTGATTAAGAATATTGTAATCTGGGCAAAAGCTTTGGTTAATGCTGTTTTCAAAGGGATGAAAAGGCTTGTGGCTTTGGTTCAATAAACCAAGCCTCGTTCCTGATAACCTTGCTTTGAGTGCTTAAGGTCTTGCACAGTGTCTTGTTTTCAGCCTTAACACAACACAAATAATGCAGAAGGGAAAAAATAAAGAGGAAAAAAAAGTCATCCAGAAAAGGGTATTTGTAAGTGTAAAATTATTCCCTTGCTTTTGTCAGAGCTCATTCCCAATCCTATAACAGTTAAAGGCCGCCAAGTAATAGGCATTGTAGAACTTCCCCTTGGGTGGCAGCCAAGGCCACTAACCCTGCTATTAGAGTCCTGACAAGCTTTGTCAATGCAATCTGCTGAATGCCGTGAGTGACAAGCGATCAATATTCTTCACTCTCCTGGGTCATCACAGGTGACAGAGGCCTAAGTAATAAAACAGCCTTAGCTGCCTTCTTTTACTCAAATGTTTCCCCTGCCACAATATCTTTCTCTTTTTCTTTTTTAGCCTTCCGTGCCTAAAGCAAAATTTCTAAAAGATCGAACCACCAGACGACGATAATAGAGGTTTGCAGCAACTACGGTGTATGAATTGATGCTGCCTAAATCAAACCACAAAAGACATGAGATATTAGTTCAAAAAATCAAAAACAACTAAGTACAATGTTGTGATTTCAGAGCATATGTGTCTGTAGCTACTAGCAAATAGAAAAAGGTATGCTGCGAAGCACACAGCTTACCTATTATCTACACTGTATTGAGCTCAAATATTATAGTTTACTAGAGATAATCATTTCATCCTACACATTAAAGCGTATTATGGTACATCTGTATAGTATTTGTATTGATATATGATTACAGGAAAGGAAGTGTATGTAGCATGATGCCATGACTTTCTGTAGGATAACATTGGTTACTCCATCTTGCAGCTCTCAAGAACATTTTTGAAATCTAGAAAGAGATCTCTGATTTGCTATTAAATAGCATTGCGCATACAAATAAATATCTGATTTGCTATTAAATAGCATTGCGCATACAAATAAATTTCTGATTTGCTATTAAATAGCATTGCACATAAAGATAAATCTCTGAATTACTATTAAATAGCATTGCACATAGAAATAAATCTCTGATTTGCTATTAAATAGCATTGCACATAGAAATAAATCTCTGATTTGCTATTAAATAGCATTGCATATAGAAATAAATCTCTGATTTGATATTAAATAGCATTGCACATATAGATAAATCTCTGAATTGCTATTAAATAGCATTGCATATAGAAATAAATCTCTGATTTGAAACTGCTGAAATAATGTGTTGGACTTTTTTAAGCCTTAACAATTTAGTGTCTAATCCAGAATTAATAAATTCCACTGGCTCATGTACACAGCTCAGAATACGTACTATGCATGCGCAGTGCCTATGTTTCCACAATGGAATGCAGCCGTCTGATGCTGTGTTCCTTGGGGAATTCAGCCTCCGCAAGGGGGGCCGGTTCACGCACCATGTTGTAATTAGGCATATAAATTGTACAGTAAGGCCTGGGTTTAGCCCTTACATGCAATCCAGTATTCTGCATGTACATAGTGGGGTGTGGAATACTTAAGGTAGTATCCAGGGCATGGATTCACCATCCATATGGTATGCATTATTTTGGATTAATAATTTCACTCGTTAACCTCTGTTGCGGAGACTACATACAGAATTTGCTATTAGATCTGGATCAGGTCCTACAGTATGTGTGCAAAATATGCGTATAGTGTAGTGTATATATTACATTATATTATATTATACAGACTTATTCATAGTTAGATGTGAAGGGCGGTGTTCTTACTAACAAGAGGGGTTTTTGTTGAAATAAATCTCTTCTGTCTAAGACTTACACCATTGGGGAAGAAACAGGGCTGCTGCTGCACTTGATGCTCCTCTGAATTGCCAACTTTCCCATATTACTTTACCCCGTTCAACTTGCGCAGAGCACACAGAAGCATACACAGGCAGATCAGCTCCATTTCATCTGCTTTCTGCGCTTTCTCCCGCTGTCAACATTCTCAGTGCAAACAATCGCTGAACTTACACCTTAAAAATAGTCGCAGCAACGTATCAACCCCCTAGGAAATTGGACAGTGGCACTAAATTGAATACATTTCTGTGGTCATAAAGGACCAGAATCACACTTAAGTGTATGAACTGTAGGTGAAGATACACATGTATCCGCAGCTACTTGTCTGGTCCCTTTTCCTGACCCGCCACCGTTTTTAGGTGCCTAATGGCAATTACGAGTGACATAGGGCAACCTTAACTAACCTTGCATATTTTTGCTCTTAAGGAGGAAAATGCGCACAGAGAATCCCAAGCCTTCCCTCCCTGCCTAATCTACATCCCTCCCTAACTTCCCACAGAGGCTGTCGTGTGCACACATCCTTTAACCTAAAAAACGGCGCACAGTCTTTACAAATGCGCAGCCTCTGCTTCTTAGGTGTGAATCAGGGGCAGTGTCTTTAGCACAGTTTAGATACTTAAGAAAATACTGATTGGGTATTGGATATATACTTTAGAGGATTTCCTGGAATAGTGTTTAGATACACTTTTGCAAGATCAATTTTTCTTTTTTACTTTTAGTCACAAATGAGTAAAGACAGATTTCCAATATTTTTTTTATATATTTGTTATGAAAAATTGTGCATAAAAGATGGTATATTTTATCTTAAAAGAACCTGTTTAGCTAAAATAAGCCACGTTTTTTTTTAGTACCCAAGACATTTGATATATGATGCAATTTCAATTTGAATAAATGTATTTGTTCCATAATTGCCGACATTACACAAATGATTTCAGTAACCTTTGAACATTTGGATAAAATAAACACATGATGTACATAAATGAATGTAATTTTTCAAGGTTATTTCAAATGACTGGGTCTAAAGAATTATGCACAGTAGCAATAGGCACAAAGGCGTAATGAATGACAAAATGCATTTACCTGTTGTTAACCTGCAATCACAGCCCTTTTAACTAACCCTCCAACTAACCTTTTTGTTCTACTACAAGACATTGTAATAATAAACTATTTTTGTCCTCCATTGCTTTTGCCTAACCAGCAGCAGATATTTCTCTCAGTACTTCATCATTTTATTTAGTGTTTCCATCATGTACAATACCTTTGTTATCTTAAAAGCAGTGCATAGTGCACTAATGGAATTGTATTATTGCTATTATCTAAAACAGCTTATAATAAAGTTTGCTTCCATTTTAGCATAAATGAACAAAACCGCTAATTTCATCAGTAAGGATAAATTACTATGCTCATTTTGCAGTTTTGATTTTTTGCTAAACAGTCCATCAACATGGATTTATTATACCTAACAAACACAGAAATCTAACCAAGATCAATTTTTACCACATCTTCAATGTTCTAGCAATTTATGCTGTCATGAGAGGATGACATCATCTAAAGGAAAACCCCTATCTACTGTACATATCTATATTTTTCAATATTCCAAATAAAACAATTAACATATTATACCGCATATACGTGGTATCGAAACGATACGCACATTACGTACAATAGCTACTACGCATGCGCAGTAGTTATTGTTCATTGAATTAGTTCTGGATCTACCCCAATATCATCAATATTCTCAGACACTTTTTCAATGCAGAATGCATTTCATGGGTCTTAAGGGTACTGAGAAATGCATTGTTAAGATAAATGGCTTCCTCAAATAAAGAAATATGGGCTTAAATACATTTTTTCTCTTCCTGCTCCCAGGAAGAATTAATGTATGCGTAATGGGTTCTGGGTATTCGGGTAGAGACCGCAGTAGAGGATAAGGGTAGTAGTGTAGTTGATGCTAGGAAGTATAAAGTAGGCCTTGCCCATAGTGGATACACTGGAGACTAGGGACCGTATTCAGACTTCCGTTATTCAAACGCGACCGCAAATATACGCACGCACGTAGCAAGGAACAGCCACCAAAACCCTGGTCACTCCCCTTGCTAATCCGTGCTCATGTAGACTTACACCACCATAGACCACCTCTAACTTTCCGTGTGCCGCCCCATGCATCTGTGTCCTCCGTACGTGTGTTCTATGATAATCGCGCCCACTTTTCTTCATTTAAATACATCGCTCCGCCCATTTTCACTTAAAATCTCCCGCCCGTATATTTGCGTTGCATATCCGGACGTATGTACACACGTGCCTATCATACGTCTGTCCTTAAGCCACTTCTGTGCGAATAGTCTACGTCAACTACGTACAAAAAGTTACTACGCATGCGCAGTTGAAACGTATCTAAAAATACGCACGGGAGGGGAGTCGCCGTGAAAACAGAAGTCTGAATACGGTCCTAGAAGAACAATGTAGCTGTTTATTTAGAGTCATAGGATACTATATAGCACTATCCTTATATGCAGGAGTAGGGTATAACATAAGGCAATACAGGTCATAGTCTCTGAGACAACTACAAATTCAGCCCCCAGGGCAGCTGCACAGTGTATCAGAAGTAGATGCAGGGCATCAATCACAGAAGCAACTGTAAATAAAGTTTGCACCTGTAAATCAGTATGAGAGGCAACTGCAAATAATGTCCACAGAAGCAGTAACTGGATACAGGAGCACCCACAGTAGCTATGTAGGACTTGCAGTAGTAATGAGCAGCCTTTGAGTTTGCAGAACTCACAGAATCAATGCAAAGGCTGACCTTCACAGTGCTTGCTGGCTAGATATTCAGACTACACTTTGTAGATGATATTCACAATGTACTTACTGATCAGGGGCCATATTCACAGATGTGTGTGTATAAAGTACGCAAATATACGCACCTATGGTGCAAGGCAACCCCCATGACACTCCCCTCGCACGGATGGGTTTTTGGTGATTTCTGCCTCCATAGGGTACCCTTAAGTTTACGTGTGTACTTACCCGCATATGTTACTTACGAATGTGCGTATTTATCTACCCGCGCCCCTCAAATGCCCATATAAATGCTTCCCCCCCACCCACTTTCATGTAATTTCCACCATCTGGATAAAAACCGCGTCCCTCCGTACATATGTCTCTAGGTGCGATTCAAAAGTCTGCGCCAAAAGTACTTACGTGCATAAATACTACGTAATATGCGTGGGAAAAGTTTCTACGCATGCGCAGTTCATCCGATCCAGGCAAGGACTGCACAGTGGCAGGTCTGTTGTTCAAGCGGAACTGCAGAGACTTGCAAAGAAGCAGGATCTTGCAGAGATATGGAACTCACACAGGACTCTCACAAGATATGGTGCTGGTCACAGTGGCAAAATACAAGGGAAACTGTAAAGCAGAATTGTACATGAGGAATAATAGAGCCAGGCAGGGTATCAGGAATACTTGTTGTTCTGGCAAGGAAGGGACTATGGAGAAGGTTTAAATAGAGTGCATAGTTTGCTGTTTGGTAACAGTGAGCAGGAGATCAAGAGTTTTGCTTGGTTGAACAGAATGGATCAGCTAAGTGTTTCTAACATGGTGGCGCCCATGTCCTGCATGGAAACAAGAGGCAAACATGTGATCATGGGGATTGACAGTGTCAGGATGGCATCTCCATGACAGTCATCCAGGAACTAAGCACTGGCATTGGGCAGCAATCAAGCAGCAACAAACTGGGTAAGAAGGTTTTGTACCACAATTTGTGACAATATTCCTTTTTCCTGTCGCCACACAATGGAGGTATATAAGAAGTTTCCCTTCCTGTGTCTTCTTTTTTCCTGTCTTGGCTAGTAGTCAGTGAGGAAAGAAGTTTGTTATTTTTTTTGTTTTGGTCCTATTTATCAGCTATTAGCGCATTGTTCGGGGTTATGGAGCTCCTCAGTCAGTAGCCCACAGGAGCAGGGCATGGGAGGAGGTGGTGATAAATAGATACAAATACAATTATATATCCACCAAGTTTACGAAATCACAGGTGCGCCCTGTTCATCATTTAAAGAGAATTTAAAATACATTAAATGTGCAAAATGGATTTTTTTTTACAATTCACACATTTTTCAGTTTTGAATTGTTATTGCGGGAATATACAACATCCTGTATAAAGCCCATTTTGTAGACAGAGTTTCATCATCAAACAGTTTGCAGAAAGTGCAAAGTGGAAATAATAAAGATAAAACACTTATCTTGTTTTGTTTACTGTAAATGATTGTTTTGCTGATACATCTATCTCCAAGGACAATCAATTGTGATAATGGATTGCGCAGAATGAGATGCATGGTTTAAAAAAATAGTTTGCCAACAAATATTGTCAACCTTTGTACTTAAAATCAATTCTGAAAGCACTTAAAATTCATTTTCAGTGTACTTTACCTCTTTATCCTATTCATCCTAATGTGTTTTGTAGGTTGTAAGGCTAATATATAATAGGTGATTTTACCTGAATAGAATCATTTATTTCTTTGTGTGTGTATACAAATGTGTTGAAATCACATCTTTATTACTCACTAACAAACAAACATATATACAATAGTGAAAGGAAGGCATTTCCTAGTATTATGCTGTAATTGTTTCAGAGATACTGTTAAAAGTATACAAGAATTCTACTAATTCTATTTCAAACAGTAGACCTCTGTTCGAGTAAAATAACCATACACTGGTAGACAAAGATTTTGTCACAGGGTCCATTATGTATTATTATTTATGTATTTTCTATGCTGATTTCAAGAATGAACATAGATTCTATCACCCACAGTTTTGACTTATTCCCTATATAAGAGCCAATATTGCAATATATGATCCATTTAAAGAGTGTTTGGGCTTTAATTGGATGCCCCTGACTGCTGTGCCAAGTTGCCCGGCGTAATTACGGCAACGCCCGATCGTGGATCGGGCGTCCGTAGCACCAGCATAGTAACGCTTGAGGGGGCGTCCCCCAGCGTTACTATGCTGAGGTTAGTGCAGGGAGGCAGGGGGAGGGAGAGTAATGAGGCTGGGAGGGCGGCGTTATTGTACTAACGCAGCTGTCCCAGCATATTTACACTCCCTTACTCTGGCTGAAGTTAGGGTAGCCTTCAGCCGGCGTAAGGGAGTGTAAATACGATAGGGCAGGGGGGTTTGTCAGGGGGAGTCCCACGATGTAACGCTGAGTGTTAATATGCTCAGCGCTACATCGTAGGTCTGGATCAGGCCCAAAGCCTCCAGAATAGATAAAGGAGAAATAGAAGCTGTAGAGAATGGGAAGTCGTGTCACCTGAACCCTGTTATCTTTCCCAAGGCGATCTCTAAGACCTTGTCCTGGATTTTATTCTAATAGGCAAGCAGAACTTTTGGGCTCAAGATTGAAAGGTTGCAATCTCCTTCACAATTTAATGAAATCATGTGTTTTCAAACAAAGGTATAGTGACTGAAGGATTTCTTGAGGAGCATG
>WWET01000148.1:414662-425483 GCA_011038615.1 Limnodynastes dumerilii | reverse complement strand
GAATGGAATGAAATAAAAGATGAAGAGCACATATGGCATGTCTGTGGTAGCTTACAGGTGAATTTCCTTTGGCTGGGACTACAACTTGGTTGCACAAAATACTGCTATTTTCTGAGTTAGTGAGACAGCAGAGACCGGAAAAAACAATTTGTTCAGTAACAATGTCCAAAGTAAATATTACTAACCCCAGTAAAGAAGAATGATATCAGTGCACCACTTATTGATCGTGAGAAAGTATATCTACCTCTACTCCATATATAGCTTGGCATTACAAAAAACCTTATTAAAGCAATGGATCAAAGTGGACTTGCATTTGCGCACTTAAGAAATTCAAGAAGATCAGCAATCCAAAGTTCAAAGAATGTATCTTTGTAAGGCCTCAAATAAGAGAACTGATGCTCAATTTGAACTTCGATGGTCTACTTAATTAGGCTAAAGAAGCTGTTTTGAAGTCTCTTAA
The DNA here is from genome assembly GCA_011038615.1 of Limnodynastes dumerilii. Classification (NCBI taxonomy): domain Eukaryota; kingdom Metazoa; phylum Chordata; class Amphibia; order Anura; family Limnodynastidae; genus Limnodynastes; species Limnodynastes dumerilii. The sequence continues at coordinate 425,023 of WWET01000148.1, read as the reverse complement.
GAGAATTTGACAGGACTTCTTAGGGAACCATAAAGCAGAAAACTACAAAGAGTGCACAATCTTACAAGACCGTGAGATGTAACATGTCTTTGAAAGTCCATTTCTTGAACTCCCACCTGGGCATCTTCCCAGTGAATATTAAAGTAATCAGTAATGAACATGATGGACAGTCCCACCAGGACATTTCTGTAATGGAAAAGTGCTATCAGGGAAAGTAAAGTCCAAGTATGCTGTATGACTACTGTTGGAGCCTTAAAAGGGATGCTCCTGAGGTAAATTCCAGTAGAAAATCCTATGCATCAACATTTAAAGTGTGTTAATCATTAAATAAGTCTGTATTGTTAATAAATATAGTGTTGCAAACTGGAATTGGGTCTCCTTATGTCATAGGGCCAGATTTACTAAGCTGTGGGAATGGAAATGTTGAGATGTTGCCTATAGCAACTAATCAGATTGTAGCTCTTACTTTCCTAACATACTAGAAAAGGGCAGCTAGAATCTTATCTCCACTATTCCTTTCCTGCAGCTTAGTAAATCTAGCCCATAGAGTCATTCTAAAGCAATATGTATTGCAGTTGTGACAAAAAGTAAGAAAGAAATTGTTGATTGGTGTAATCTGATAAGACACTGATTTAATATCCTAACAAATCCACCAACTTTCAACCATTTTGAATGACTTACTATTCATTGGTCAAAATTAACTAGGTGAATTCTAGAATAGATTTATTCCATTCTGCCCAAAAGTTCCAATTATTAGTATGGATGTAGGGTGGGGAGAATAAATGAGCATTATATCTCTCTCTATCTCCCCCCAGCAAACTCATTGCTGGGGGAGAGGGGCGGTGGTTATTATTAGAGTTTATGGTGAGGTTTAAAGCGTACATACTTTGTGTTTTGGTTCAAACAATTAACTCTGTCTAAGGGGATAACGAGAGGACAACATAGCTTTACCAAAATGGGGATCTCCCAAATATAATACAACAGACTCTAGACTTTGTAGCCATTAATCCAGAACCCATACTAAATGTCATTGTAACATGAAATTCCTACTAAAGTCAAATAAAAAAAATAATTTTGGTTAACATATAAACTTAAACTTATTGATGATACAATGTTACACACTGTCACGCTATGTGTACTACAGCGGTTTCTGGCAGCACATCACAATCAGTGAGCAGTGACATAATCATATGGGACGCTGTTTTTTGCCAGTTGCTGAATGTAATAAAAAAGAAACCGAAAGCAAAGTTTAACTTTACACAAAGTCCGAGTAATAAGAATACATGATATTTTCTGTTTCCAGTGAAACCATTGTTGTTTGGACTATCCCTCTAATTAAATTAATCTAATTATGTGACAATGGGCCGGATCCAGAACTACGTCCGTCTTCCATACACGGACGTAATTCACTGAACAATAGCTACTGCGCATGCCTAGTAGCTATTGTACGTAATCTGCGCATCGTTTCGATACATAGATTGCGTATATGCAGTCTTTTAGACCGCATATACGCAATCTACTTATCGAAACCATACGCAGATTACGTACAATAGCTAATATGCATATTACTCAAATCCATTCAAATCCTTGTCTACCCCCACTAGTCTATGGCCCCCTCAACTCTTCTGTCTCTACCTTGTCACCTCATCCTGTTGTGGATTCTCTTCTGTTGCCCCCTACCTTGGTGGTAAAGGACTTGTTGTTGTACATTTGCTGGAAAATGAGTGGTGATTCTTTTATTTGCTTTATAAGTGATAGAAAACAGCATTACAAAATATATGACTCTCAGCAGTTATATTAAATTGAGATATTGTTTAGGAGCCTCCTCTGCTATTACTTCCAGATTCTCTATGTTAAATAAACTATATATCAAATAATAATAGCATCACTTTTTAGTTTGGCACATTAATAGGTGCAGAACTATGTAGAGTATAAATGTGTCTTGCACTCAGAAACTAGTCTTATAGGTGGCAGAGACATCATTCCCTTCCTAAACAGGTCCTGCAGCTAGAAACTTCTAATGACAGATGTAGCACCATACAGCATGGGGAATACATCCTCTGACTCTTTGCAGAGCTTAGTGTGTCAGCTGCCTCAGAAATGATGATAAATGAGCCTTTAGAGCAGAAAATAAATTGCATACAATGATTTTCATTGAACTAGCAGAACAATCTTGTCGAATAGATGAGTACAATAGGCAAGGAATCCAGGTGTTTTATGAAAACAATATTGACTTTAATTTGACAATTTGATTTTCTGCAATTTGTTCTCTCTTTCTTATAATATCAGTATAAGACTTTGCAGTTTCTTGCTATAATTGTGTTAGTATCAGGCAATATTAGAGCTGGCACATAAAAGGGTGGGATTGCACAGACCAACAATGTTACAGTAGCTCTAAGTAATCAGCAGTCAATATATCACAAAATGTTCCTTATATATAATGTCTCATATATAAAGACTTTATATATAAAGTCTTGTACTGATGGTAGAAAAACCATCAGTACAAAGACTGATAAAGAAAAAGTTAACTCCTTAAAGTACACACATCTGTGCCGAGTAGCCACTGAATTAATGAGAATATGTACAATAGTGGTAATCTTGAGGTGAGCCAATCAGTCCAATAGCAAGTCAGTAGAGGTTGGTTGTAAATCAAAGTGCAGTTGAGTAAAACTCAACTTTTAATTAATCTTATTTAAAATACATTAATTAAAATCATCAATAGAAAGACAAAAAAATAAAAAATATACAAACACATCGCTACTAAAGAAACATAATTCACAGAGATAGGGTATGTGAGGAATAGTATTTTGAATAAAGTACTGGATTTTAAGTTAACTCCCTACTGTAAATAAAGAAATCACAAACCTTAATAGATCCCAACACACTTCTCCTCATATGAGGTTTACCAGTCCCTGCTGGTAAATTTCTATATGGGCTGACATTACCTACAACCAGCCTACTGGTAACTTTGGATGTAAAATCCTTATATACCAGTATAAAACAATTCTTTTTACAACAAGATCCTAATCAGGCACGCCAATAATTCATTATCAAATTGTTACACTTTGTCTTAACAAAAAATGTCTTCCGCTTCAATGGTTTGCTATTATCTCCAGTCACAGGGTACGACAATGGGCACCACCTGTGCTCCCACTTACACCAATCTTTATTTGGGGTGACGGGAGCATGAGGTGTTCTTTAATGAAAGGAATCAATGCTTCACAGAGTCAATTATGTTATGGATATGTTACATTGATGATATCCTTCTGATTTGGATGGGAAAGAGCACAGCACTGAAAGAATTTATAAACACCCTTAGACACCCTTAATACTAACAACTTTAATCTAAAATTGTCAGCAGGCAAAATACATACAGACCCAGATCTAGTTGAAACAATAGGCCGTATATTAAGATGAGCTGGAGTGATCACAAAACATTAAAAACCTTAAAGTGCATAGTCACTTTACAGCTTCCTCTGGTTGAAAGCTCAGTACCACAGGCTGTCATAAATGGCCATGCCCTTACGTTGCACCCAGGACTGAGTTCAAAGACAAATTTAGAGAAATTTGGAAAATAAGGAATTTCATCAACTGCGATATGACGGGCATAATTTATTGCATCCAATGCCTGTGTAACCTTTATTATATCGGGGAAACAAAGTGGAAGTTCAAAGTCAGATTAATTGAACATTTCAGATCAATCAAATATGCCTTGAGATACAAAAATAATTTTATAACTCCTGCTTCCGTAGCAAGGCACTTTCTAAGGCACCATCAAACGTATCCCTTCTGTCTTAGCGCATTTGGCGAAACTTTTATGAAGACTAACTAGGGGGTGATTGGGATCAGTCCCTCCAACAACATGAATCTAAATTAATCTTTTTAATGAACAGCTTAATTACTGGTGGTCTAAGCAAACAGAATAATTTTGTTCTTGTGAATTTTTCTTATCTAATTTTAATTTTCTGGACCAGTTACCTGGGGACATTAGACTATGTTCTGTAATAATATTGTTATTTGCTTTCTAATTAAACATAAAATACTGTTCTTGTTTACAAACAATTTCATTTTACATCAGAGCCTCAAGTTGTCTAATTACCATATGATCTCGTACCACATCATATCTACATTCTGTAGGACACTAAATATCCCATTTGTATATTTAGATAATTGTTAGAACCCTGAGACATCACAAAATATTACCATTTATTTATTAACACCTTAGAGCAGTGTTTCCCAACCTCAGTCCTCAGGGACCCCTAACAGTGCATGTTTTCCAGGTCTCCTTGCTGGAGCACAGGTGTGTTAATTACTCCTTGCTGGAGCACAATGTGTTCATTACTAACTGACACATTTTAAAAGCTCCACAGGTGGTTCTCATTATATCACTTTTGATTCTTTAAGGAAACCTTGAAAATATGGACTGTTAGGGTCCCTGAGGACCGAGGTTGGGAACCACTGCCTTAGAGTATTAATTCAAAAGTGAACAGTATTATATCATCGTGTTGTGATAAATATTGTTGAGTACTGGCTTAAAAATATTTTAAAAATATTTTTGTTTTATTTTTCTCAAACATACTTTTCTCAATTGTATTTTAATTTTGAATGGCCAACTATTGGCCTTGGTGATATTAAATTGCTTTCCACGGACACTATTGATCTTTATCCCACCCTGAATCTAATTAGGACATCTGCAATTACTATATTAAACAAAGCATTGTCTAATTTGTTCTTTTAAGTTACTGGTTCCAGTACATGAATTTCTTATGGACGTCATCATAAATCAACTGCTTACTTGATGTTCTGCTTAATAGAAAAATATCAATCATAATATCCATAAAAAACACCTATCGAGACCTTTACACTTAACTAGTCAATGTGCATATCCACTTAAGTATTGAATGTATTTTGAGCCATCACCATAGCAACATTAACTTTGGCTCTACCTTTGAATTCATAGAGCCAGATCCAATGCTCAAAGACCCTAGTTACTAATGACGTATCACTACGATCCCTGCAGTGACTGCTTGAGAGACACTATGTGCTCTACATTCCTGGAATGAAGACAACACTTTTAGTAATCCAGTCATATGATTGGTGTAGATGTTCATTTTATATCTGCTTCTGGGCACGCCTCTAACATACCTCTGAAAAAGCACATGGGCGAAACGCATGTTGGTGTCTGGTAATGGGAGGACAAGGTGCACCTTGGCTTCTCATATATATTTATAAAAACACTACTAATTATTTTCCTTACATTGTACATACAGGATTGCCTGTTTACTGAATATTTACCACATTAATTGCATGGGGCTCTTTAGCGCAGAGAAGGGACTGGTAAACCTCATGACTAGACGTGTCTTGACACCTATTAGGGCTTGTGATTTCTTTATTTATAATAGGGAGCTTTCATTAAATCCAGTAATTTATTCAAAATGCTATTTCTCACATACCTTATCTTTTTTTGTTTCTTTAGTAGCCGTGTATATATATATAAATTTCATCATTTTGCCTTTTTATTGATGATTTTAATGAATGATTGTATTTTAAATAAAAGTAAAGTTTTACTCCACTGCACTTTGATTTACAACCAGCTTCTACTGACTTGCTATTGGACTGGTTGGATCACCTCAGGATTACCACTATTGTACATATTCACATTAATTCAATATTATACAGCTACAGTAGTCTGGTAAAATGTTCACAGGTCCAATATAATACTAGAATTTTACTAGTTCTTTGGTGTTGGGCTATCAAAAAATAAGCTATTTATTTTTCATTTATATATGCAGGATCTGATTCACATGTAGGGGTTAATTCTGTATAGTAGCCCTTCTGCAGAGGCAATAGTACGGAATAGGTGATCCACAGCCCCGCATGTAGGAGAGCAGAGCACTCCCCCTGTGCGGATTTGGGATTCACCCACAGGACACTAAGGATTAGATAACCCCTTACTCTACAATTTACATGCCTATGTCCACCCCTCATGTGTATCTCCTTTGCATGGAGGGTGGGCATAACCTTTGAGGAAGGCTCAGATGGAATGGAGAGGAAGGCTCAGATGGAATGGAGCACCATTTTACAGCAGACTTCCATACATAGTGTACGTAAGTCTGTTGAAATACTTAGTTGTGAATCCAGCCAACAGTATCTAGTGATGATCAGGTGTGTTTGTGTGTGTGTGTGTGTGTGTGTGTGTATATGTGTGTGTGTGTCTGTTAAAGTACTTAGTTGTGAATCCAGCCCACAGTATCTAGTGATAATCGTGTGTGTGTGTGTGTCTGTTGAAGTACTTAGTTGTGAATCCAGCCAACAGTATCTAGTGATGATCGTGTGTGTGTGTGTTGTATGTTTGTTAAAGTACTTAGTTGTGAATCCAGTCCACAGTATCTAGTGATGATCGTGTGTGCGCGTGTGTGTGTTGTGTGTATGTGAATTGCTGAATGAAAACTATCTCTAATTATTACAGTAGAAGCAAAAGAACATCATGCTTCAGAAAATGTAATATGGTTGGTGCTGGTACCTTTGCTCTAATAGACATAATTGAACTTGCCCGCCAGCAAGTCTTGTTCACTGAACGTTTTAATCATAGGAGTCTACTGAGACACAGCTTCACAGCATTAGTGAATGCTCAATGCATGCTTCTGCAACCAAAGAGAAAAAATAAAAAATACAAAAATTAAAATAAAGCACTGTAAAGAATGGCTTACATTAGTACCATTAATTCCAACTGCCTGCATAATCTTTTCTCTGGGTTTTAGTCCAAAACACTGGAGTTAATTATATTGATCTAAGCCATTTCAATCCAGCATGTGTTTCTTTGGCTTTTATTCTCTGTGGTTCCTTGTAATTTAAATGTCATTCTGATGATCACTTTTTGTTCACTCTGAGTAGAAAAGAAATTTCCCTCTTGATTGGAGAGTTTAGGAGCAGCATATAGAAAGTGCTGCTGAACAGACAGAGGTCTGCCCAAATAGTATGAGCACTTAATTATATATATATTATATACACACAAACACACATACATACATACGTTCATACATGCATACATATACACACATGCACATGCACACATCCACATATTGTGTTCCAAAATCAATCAACCCTGATGAAAATGGATAGATATTTAATGTGGTGGTAACTCGGGGACATTAAAATTCCTAGATGACTGACATAATAGTGAGAATTAAACCTGTAAGCTGAATGTATATGATTCTTTAGTGAAAATATTTTTAAGGTAACATAGTTACTCTGCCTATTTGTTGTTTTTTCAATTAGACAAAAATGTGTGGCCATGTCCTGATGCCCAACGAAGCGTCCTAAATAAAGTAGTGGTCTTTCTTTGCCTAAGTCAAGCAGTGAATCTGAAAAAAGCATAACTCTGGACTGGATCCAGCAACGCCATGCCAGATCCCTGTTGCATCCTAAGCACCATACAGATGAGGGGAGGCTAATCCCCTCGCCTATACAGAGTAATGGCAGCTCATCCCTAACCAAAAGCAGGGTACAAACTGGGCTTTTCAGCAGATAATCTTTCAAATCACACCAGATATCTTACCAGTGTGCAGTCCAAAGATCTCCTAATAGACACAGTACACATTTGCAAAAAGCAAAAGATGCATCATTGATCTGGTATATTAGGAGCTCCAAAGAGCAAATTGCAAGATCTCAGAACGTTTCAAAATATTTTTGAGCATCTTTGGACAGTACACACTGGTAAGATATATTATCTTTCTAAAAATTCCCAGTGTGTACCCACCCTTAGATTCCTGTACCTACTGTCCCTGCATAAAATTTGGATAAAGCAGAAATCTTGATTGTATGTAAGGGCGAAAACCAGTCCTGTGACAGAAATGTGGAAGTGATTCTCTGGCAGAGTGGAGGCACATGAAAGGAGTACAGGAGCAGTGGGGAAATTAAAAAAATGCATTATTTACAGCAGGTTAAGGAAAAACCCCAAAAAAAGAAAGCCAATGTGGTTTACAAAAGAGGTAGCAACTATCGTGAAAGCAAAAAAGATGGCCTTTCAGAATTATAAGCAAACTTAAAATCATGATGACAGGGAGGAGTATTTTGCAAAGCAGAAGGAGGCTAAAATGATTATTAGGGCAGCAAAGGCACAAACTGAGAAAAAACTGTCCCTCTTAGTATGAAAAGGGGACAAAAGCTTTTTTTGGTATACAAATGAAAGGCAAAAAACTAAAGAGGGTATAGTAAGGCTCAAAGCAGAGAGTGGGAGTCTAGTTGAGGGTGGAAGGGCTGTGGCAGATCATCTTAACAAGTATTTCTGTTCAGTATTCACAAAAAAAAGAGAGGGGAAGGGTCCACTTTTAAATGGGAAGACTATTAATACAAAGGAGGCTATTACTGTGGTGTCCCATTTACCCGCTATCTTGGTGCTGAAGATAGTGATCCGGGCTGCAGAGACAGTGAGGGGGAAGTGGAGTACCAGCTTGAAACACTATGGCTGGGGTGTTTCCATACAGACCAGGGATTCCCCCAATGACCGGACCACCAGCTGTAACACATGATTACATATCAAAAGAAAAGCTGCAGGAGAAAGCTTGAAAATGGCAGCAGCTCCAAGACAAACGGTATACAGGAAAAAGAAAGTTTGAGTTTGTGAATGCTCAGAAAGAGGACATGCCTCCAGAACATGTGTGCAAAATCATTCATGACCACGGTGACATGACCAACAGAAAATTATGTAATGATAAAATATTCTACCTTGCAACTTTGAAACATATGCCTCATGTTGTCCTGAAATTATTGGAAAACATGCCCATGCCTTGGGTACAGATTCGAGATGTGCCGGTGTTGTATCACATTACTGATGCTATCTCTTTTGTCAGTGAGATCCCATGGGTTATTGAGCCTGTCTACATAGCACAATGGGGGTCAATGTGGATCATGATGAGACGAAAAAAGAGAGACAGACAGCATTTCAAGAGGATGAGGTTTCCTCCCTTTGATGATGAAGTGCCGCCACTGGATTATGCAGATAACATCCTTGATGTGTAGCCATTAGAGGCTATCCAACTGGAATTGGATAATGAGAAAGATGCTTCAGTCATGGACTGGTTCTATGATCACCAACCACGGAGAGACAACAGAAAATATGTAAATGAAACAACATACCAGCGCTGGCAATTTACTCTTCCAATGATGTCTATACTTTACCGATTAGCCAATCAGCTGCTCACGGATCTAGTAGATGACAACTACTTTTATTTGTTTGACTTGAAAGCCTTTTTTACTTCCAAAGCTTTAAACATGGCAATTCCTGGTGGACCAAAATTTAAGCCTTTGGTTCGAGACATGAATGTAAACATAGCATAATTAATTTAATGATATCAACAAAATCATTATCCATCAGCCTTATTTGTACAACAATCTTCCCCATCATGTGCACCTAACATGGTACCATACCCCAAATGTGATGTTCATTAAAACAGAGAACCCTGACCTGCCAGCTTTCTGTTTTGATCCCCTGATCAACACCATATCCCACTCTGTAAGGAGTCAAGAGCCTTTACCAGATGATGATAAAGAGTTTGAATTATTTGATGTTGAGCCATTCCTTAAAAATACCCCTCTGTATACAGAAAACACAGCCAATGGTATTGCCTTGCTTTGGGCTTCTCAACCTTTCAATTTAAGGTCTGGGAGAACTAGGAGAGTTGTTGATATACCCCTGATAAAGAACTGGTATTGTGAACATTGTCCTGCAGGCCAGCCTGTCAAAGTAAGAGTGTCCTACCAAAAACTTCTGAAGTATTATGTTCTCAATGCTCTGAAACACAGGCAACCCAAAGCTCATAAGAAGATGTGTCTCTTCTGGTCCTTTAAAACTTCAAAATTCTTCCAGTCCACAAAACTGGATTGGGTAGATATCGGCCTGCAAGTTTGTCATCAGGGATACAACATGCTGAACTTGTTGATCCACAGAAAGAACCTTAATTATCTTCATTTGGATTACAATTTAACCTGAAGCCTGTAAAAACGCTAACCACAAAGGAACATAAGAAGTCTCGGTTTGGAAATGCCTTCCACTTGTGCCGAGAAGTTTTATGATTGACCAAACTGGTGGTAGACAGCCATGTCCAGTACAGACTCAGATATGTGGATGCTTTTCAGTTTTCAGATGATCTGCAGTACATCTCAACCTCATCTGAGTGGGCCTAGTTTAACAAAGCCTCTGTGCAATTGTAAAGTATTGTCTTTCTTTTGTATTTATATTTTAATACTTTAGTGTTTTTGGTTTCTGTGCATTAGGTGAAGCTTGTAGCATAATATATTTATTGTTGCTGTTTGGTGTCATTTTTCTGCGTAAGGTTTAAAAGGTAGTTTTTTGTTTTTTT
>WWET01000148.1:371295-385908 GCA_011038615.1 Limnodynastes dumerilii | reverse complement strand
ATAGTTTGCCATCTAACACTGTTTATTGCCACATGTACTTTATGTAGTGTTCTATGTCCAGAAACTCAATATACCCCACATGTATTACACACATTAGAAAACCCCCTTTCAAAATCCTGTGTTCGCCAATGATTTACACATGCAATGGATCTGTCCAACAAGATTACATGATTTACACATGCAATGGATCTGTCCAACAAGATTACATGATTTACAAATGAATCCAAAATATGATTGCAGCAGCATTTTGCGCACTGTGCAGACAAATCCATGCTAACCAGACATAATGTATACCGACCCAATGACAGGCTCAAAGAATGGGATGGAGTTCGAAAGTGAGCATTCTCTCTATGTCAGTTTACAATATAGGCATTCTCTATTAAAACATATTAATCTCAATATCCTGAAATTTCCATTTGCCAGAGTCAATAACTTAAGGTGGGTCTTGGTAGGTAGGTCCTGGCAGTTAGAAGCTTGTGAGTTTATGAGCAGGAGTGGCTAAAATGCTAACACAGCTGCCTGAATAGTGCAGCCCAGAACTCGATGATCTATGCTGATCTTTTGCTTTGCCATTCAATCATGTTAGAATCTAAAGCAGCAGTCGCAGTGGACATTTTAAAGTGGTGGTATGGACATTGAGAAGTGACGGTATTTATTAACAGGTTTTTATATAGCACCATCCAGCATAGAAGTGAATGGAGATTTATAGCTTTTCAATTAAATCCATGAAAGAAGTGGCGGTATAGCATACCCCTGTATGCTCTGTATACTCTGTATAAGCTCTGATCTGAAGTCTAAAAGTTTAAAAGTTTTCTGACTGTTCAACAATTTCAAAATTCCCTTCTTCCATAATATATCACAATTGGCTCCATTGCAGTGCTTCTGTAAGCTGAGCTATATACGATGGTATGTCACATGCTGGTAAAGATTCAGGTTACGTCATTCACTGTTTACTGGATTAATAAAACTGTTAAGGTTGTATTAACATACCTTCTATACTGTTTTAGTACTTTTAAGTAAGAAAGTAACTGGACCAGATCCAGACTTATTTTATGTAGGCGTTTTCCATTTGCATAAAACGTCCACATTTTGCAATTTTCATTTTGTCGCCCTTTCAGCGGGGATCTGAATCTGAATGCAGCATCAGCAGAAGACTGGAAGTGATCCAAGTCCATTTTCACAATAGTAGGTAACAGAGGAAATACTGCAGATTTCACCTCCATTCCTGCCCTTTTTCATTTCCATAACTTCACATTTTTATCAATGGGGACAGAAGGGAGATGCTATTTAAATAACTTTTGAAAGCACCATACTACGTAAAATACAAAAAGCCATCTCAAGATAACATTAGGATATAAAATACTTCCCGTCCGATGTCTTTTGGCTTCAGCTTCCATTATCGTCAGGGTTTTGCAGCTACAGACAGCTGGGTACACAAGAGCCTGCATAATTATGTTCAGGCTTAAGATTCATTACCTCTAATCACCAATGATTTCTATTTGTAAGTTATAGTTTATCAACTATATATACGAAAGAAAATCATAGTTGATTAGTTGTAATGCATCTTTATCTGGAACATAATTGTCCAGGCTCTTATATGCAATGACTGTCAGCAGTCACTCGCTACCGAAGCCAAAACATGAATATAACATGTACAGGGTGAACATGCATTTTCCATAAATCACCAATGATTTCTATTTGTATACAAAAGATTTCATCCATGGTTTACCAATAGAAATTGTTGTTGATTATTGGTAAATGCATGTTCAGCCTGAACATTACTGTGCAAGCATGTTGTGCTGTCCCAGCTTCTGGAATCCATTAATATTGCATTCAGTTTATATATGCTAAATACTGTTTTACTGTTTGTTGTGCTTACTGCCATCTACTGGCCATTGTTATGCATTCACTGTAATTACCATATTCATTGCTTACTGTTACTCCTCCCTGTTCTGTGAGCTCACATCCTGTTCCTGCAGCATTTTCATGTGTGTGTGTGTGTAAAACATGTATCACAGAGCTGGAGAAAGGCATTTGCTTTGACCTCTATGTGTCATTTTTCAAGGTACAGTAAATAAATTACCTCAAGACATCTCCATTGCATCTTTCTCACTGAACTTCTACATGCAACTGGTGTTGTTAGGGGAATGAGCATAGCGAGTTCACTATCTTCCATTGCTTGTACAAGGGTTAGCCACTCACACTCATCAGAGATTTCCCTCACGTACATCGGTGGCAGAATACATGTGGTTTCAACAGCCAGAAACAGAAGGATCTGGTAAGGGTGCCCTGTGTGCATGTGTGGGCAGGACATCTAATTAAGATATGAACAATTATTGTATTGCTTTGGCAGTTACCGGCAGCTGCATCCTGCTTGTAAATTCCTCGTCCAGTCCCTGAAATGATATGCAGTAATGTGGCTGTCCCTTGGGATGTCTTTGTTGGAGTGAAAACATTCTACTGACATCAGTCTATTGATATAGTGAAGCAAGCACAGACAGTAAGGCAAAATGCAAGGTGTCAAGCTTGGCAGATCAGGGAGGAGGGGATAGAGCACAGTGAGAAGTTAAGAGGGAGCCACTAGGTTGGGACAGGGTAAAAGGGTAGCAGAGGGGGACAAGAGGGTATGAAGTGAGGGGGGAGTGGTGGAGGAGGGAATAACACTAGGATTAAGGGCCTTGCTCACGTAAGCTAACATACTAAGTGGAAGGGATGAACTTACAAAAGACATAAGGAGGAGGAAGGAAGTGGACTGCTGGTGTGAGTAGAGGAAGGAGAAAAATAGATAGATGTAGGATGCAGTGAGGCTGTTAAGTGGAGGAGAGGTATACTAGCCTGAACAGGTGAGTTTTAAATGAGCACTTGAAAAACTGTAATGTTGGGGGAGGGTCTGACTGAAGCAGGGAGGTCATTCCAGTGCAGAGGTGCAGCACGGGAGAAGTCCTGGACAAGGGTGTGAGATGTGGTGATCAGTAGGGAGGTCAGACAGCGGTGGTTAGCAGAAAGAAGATGGCGGGGAGGGGTGTGCATAGACATTATGGAAGAGAGGTAGGGAGCAGTGCAAGAGGAGATGGCCTTAAAGGTGAGTGTAGGGAGTTTATAGAGAGGTCTGAAGTAGACAAGAAGACAGTGGAGGGTTTGGCATACAGGAGAGGCCAAGGTAAAGCAACTTGAGAGGAAGATGAGCATGGAAGCAGCATTAAATATTGACTAAAGGGGGGCAAGACAGGTGACCAATGGTTATGGTGATGGAGTGGGAAGGAGGAAATCTTAGGGGGAGGAAAAAGAATGATTTCCATTTTTCATTTCCATTCCGCTTGAGCAAATTTTTGGTCATCCATGTGGATAGGGACGCAAGGCTCTCGGAAATTTTAGACAGAAGAGAGGGATTGAGGTCAGGGAGAGGTAAATTTGGGTAGAGGTGGTAGTGGAAACCAAAGGTGCTGATGAGGTTACTCAGCGAGGAAGTGTACAAAAAGAAGAGGAGCGGGCCAAAGGACCGAGCCCTGGGGGGCACCAACAGGGAGCAAAGAGGGAGGGGAGGATGAGCTAGGGGTGGAAACAGGGAAGGTGCGGTCAAAGAGATAGGAGGATAACCAGGAGAAAGCAGTGTCAGTGGGCCTGATCCAGACCTATGCTGGCTGGTGTTAAGACGCCAGCCAGCTGCTTAAAAGCAGATGTTGCCCGGCATAGCTACGGCAACGCCTGATTGTTGATCGGGCGTCCATAGCAGCGCCGTAGTAACGCTGGAGGGCACGTCCCCCAGCGTTACTACGTTCAGGTTAGTGTAGGTGGGCGGGGGGAGTTAGTTTAATGAGGGAGGGAGGGAGTTGGCGGGCATACGCTGTGTGAGCGTATTTTCCCTTGCTTAGACCGGCTGAAATTAGGGTAGCCTTCAGCCGGCCTAAGCGAGGGAAAATACGCTCGCACAGGGGGAGTGTCGGGCAGAGTGCATGGCGTAGGGGGAGTGCCGGGCACAGCGCATAGGCATAGGCACATCGGCATAGGTCTGGATCAGGCCCAGTGAGACCAAAAGAGCGGAGTGTTTGAAGCAGAAGAAGATGGTCAATGGTGTCAAAAGGAGCCGACAGATCAAGAAGGATGAGGATGGAGTAGCCCTTGGATTTCGCAGATAATATCATTGGTCACTTTGGTAAGGGCAGTCTCAGAGTAATGGAGGAGGTCCAGGAAAGAGTTGTCAGTGAGGTGGCTGATGTGGTAGACTAAGCGCTCAAGGAGTTTGGAGGCGAAGGTGAGAAAGGATATAGGTCAGTAGCTGTAGGGGGATGTAGTGTCCATATTAGGTTTTTTGAGAATGGGAGAGATAGGGCATGCTTTAAAGAGGATGAGATGAGGATACCAGATGTGAGGGAAAGGCTTAAAATGTAGGCTAGATGGGAGCAGGCAGTGGAAGAGAAGTGTTTGAGAAGGCATGAGTGAATGGGGTCAACAGGACAGGTTGAGGATGGTGAAGATATTATTAGGGAGTGAATTTTGTCGCTTGTCGTAGGAGAATTCGGAGATAGGAGAATTCCATAGCTAGTAAAAATTACAGAAGGACATTCATTAATATATAAAAATATATTTTAGAATTCATTTATATGTTGTTCTAATTAAATGAATTCTTCTATCATGTTCTTTATTCTTTCTATTGTCAGCAATAAAGTAGAGTGATAGCACATCAATGTAGACAAAACATTTAAGCGATTTACATATTTGTTAATGTACTTAAGGTTCCTTTTTCCTGTTGGGTAAGAATTTATTGCAAGTGTGTCTTTAAAACTACAGTTACCTGGTATATACAGAACTATACTGTAAAATCACTGCTTGTTTCCTTAACCTTGTTATATCAGCATATACCCTTACTGATATAATGAAATGAACAGTTCACAATGGATGTTATATTGTGTTCTAAAAGAAGAAAATGTTGAAAAGGCATTTTACGGTTGATGGACTAATTTAGTGCAGAGTAGACAGTAAGTTTCCCTTAGATAAATGCTAATGATAATCTGGCTTCACTACTCTGTTATGCTGAGAGGGAAGGTCAACAGCTAATTGTCAGTTAACAAGGCAATCTGAACTATATTCAGTATAACATTGTTTCAACACATAGTCATAACAGGCAATGACTTAAAATAAAGCACACCATAAAAGGTCAATTCAAAAAGTAAACAGAAGATATATGCCTGAGTTCAATAACAACAGTATACACCAAAAGAAAGAAACATACCTTTTTATATTTTATACTAGAAACATACCTTTTTATATTTTATACTAGAAACATACCTTTTTATATTTTATACTAAGTGCAAAAATATTATTTCAATTTGTAGAAAGAGATAAAGGGGAGAAAGCACTTTTTTTCTGTGCATACAACTGTTTCTAGTCCAGGATTTTTGCACTAGGCATTTCCAGATCCACTTTGTTAAATGTAAAGAAAATTGACAAAGGGCCTGATCCAGACCTACGCTCGGGTGCGTTTTTACGATGGTCATAAGCGTAAAAACGGCCACTTGTACTTACTGCGCATGCGCGAGGCAGATGTTACGCTCATCTTACGTATGGGCCTTGAGTGTACCACCTTTGTAACTACGGTTGAGGGGGTGTGCCTGGCACATCATTTTCGTAAATACGCACCGAGGGCGGGGTGAGGCATTTAAATCGTACAGTATGGGTGTGCTAAGCGTCGTAACTACGCAAGGAGCTTATTACCGCCCGCAGTTACGATCAGAAAAGTTGGGGCAGGGTTTGCTGGGTGTAAGACGGCAAGAGTAAGTATGACCAAGGAGAGTGCCTATGGACGCAGGCGTAAATACGCTACGCACATGAGCGTTTCATGAGCGTAGGTCTGGATCAGGCCCAAACACACAAAAAAGATTGATTTAATAAAGACAGCCATAATGCCCTCTAACACTTATGGTAAATTAAAGCCATTAAGGAGACCAAACAAAGAAATATAGTTCAAACATTTGACAATCCTGGTCACCTGGTCGGATCGAAAAAAATTGAAACCTACTTAAAAATCAGGGACCTGATTCATAGTTAAGTCCGCAAGGGGATTTACGCAGCGGATCTCCATAAGAACAGAACTCTTTTCCGTCCTTATGGAGATCTGTCTGATGGAGCAAAGTTTACCATATGCATGGCAAGATCCTGCATTGGAGGCAGCGTTTGTCATGCTAATATGGCAAAATGGGCAGCATTAGGAATATCCGCATGGATCTGCCAATGTACGGAGCAGATCCATATGGTAAACCTAAGGTTAGTGGTATGGACACTTCTGTATATCAGACTTAAGTGACAGGGGAGTTCACTCCCCACATCTGTAAGTAATATAAGACCCCCGCACATATAGAAAATGTCACCTGACCAATTTACAATTGTGCACGCTTCAATGATTGGATCGTCCAATTCTTCTTCCCATTCTTCTTTCACCATGCAGTATGTGTTTCTAATGTCCAAATAACGATGCAGCTGCCAGTGTGAAAAATTGTTTTAAGTGTCAGCTTTCAGCTGACAATAGTATTCAAACTACCATCACTGTTTAATAAATTCTTATTATAAAAGCTTAATGACTCTGAACTGTTACCTTGGTGACCAGAGAACACATCTCCTCACAGCTTACTTTAATGAAAATGGTTGTACTGAAGTTGGGGGCAAATGTACTTTATACACTAGTGATGATCATAAACTGTTATCAGTACAAGGAGCATGAAAATACATTTGCAGAGTGCAAATATAATCCAGTTATAACTATGGAAAAAAATCTATGGCGCTATGGGTGAAAGCAGATGTAGAAGAGATATTGCCACACTCCCAAATACACAAGAAATAAAAGAGAAAGATACAGCACTATGTAATTAAAATGCTATTTAAATATAATTAATGTAGTATTCTATTTGTGGCTCTGTTAAGCACAAGACAAACCTGAATTAAAACTGTTTAATACACATCAAAAAGTATATATAAAAAATTAACATATTAATATCATGTACATATAAGGGATTGGTACATATAATCTGGCAATAACAGCAAAACAGCATGAACAATGTCACAATGAATACCGAAATAGAAATTATGCTGTTGTTTCTCACTAATACAAGTGGGTAAAAATGGAATATGGGTACAAGCCTTCTAGGTGGACATATGCTGGCAATGAAGCACGAGTTGAGAACCAAATCAGCAAATGGAATCAATTGTCTACACAGTATCCCTGGTCGTTAGCTGAAGAAATGTTGATTGCTAGTGCTAGCAAGTGCTAGAGCAAAGTTAGTGGGAGCCTGGCAGGGACAAGAAGTAGGGAGTGTGCAAAGCAATCTAATAGGTGTAAATACCTGATCCTCAGGAAATGTTCAGGCATCGCGGTCCAAAGTGGATACTCTCCTTCTACTCACATACACTGGGACACTGCAGACCCAATCGAGCAGGGGATGGATGGTAAGTATTACACGGTCTTCGTGGAATGGTCGTAGCCGCCGCGGCTAAGGTTGAATATCTCCCTCCACGTGTATACTGCCGCCTCCTCCAATCGTTCTCATTGTAAATGGGTGGCCATCCCGTAGTAAGGAACCTCAGGGTCAATTGTAGTCAAAGCCTCCAGCAAATAAATAAACTCCAAAGGAATAAGCCCAATCTGTGTGTTGAAGCCAGTAGCACCAGTCCACAGCACTTACGCATTTCGTTCATCCAGTGAACTTTTTCAAAGATTTATATATTGTCTAGCATCTCACTCTCAACTTTGTGACATTTGTCAAATTTATTCTCATTTATTGCCATTGTTATATAACATATGAAAGGACAATATCTATGGTCCCTTCCATAGTAAATATATATATAAATTCCATAGTTTATAAAATGTTAAAAATAAAAACAATTGTATAAATAAAGAGGAAAAAGTGTGAACTTCTTTAATATGGAAAAAGAAAGTGAGAGCTAGAATCTGATTGGTTGCTATAGGCAACATTTCCCCTTTCCAAACCCACAGCTTAGTAAATCTGGCCCTAAAGGTTAATGGCTCTTAGCACTTGTATGAGTGGCAGAATAATGTCTGCTTAGATAAATGAGTACAACTTCATCAACATTGCTGGTCCAGTGGACTTTATAAAGACTATCATTCTGTTGAAACACATTGGCCTCGGAGAAGGATCTCTAAAAAAATACAAAAGCAAGAGAAATACTATGCCCAGCTTTTCCCCCCATTTAATATAGTGGTGCTATACTTGAAGAGGCACTCCAAAACTGTGAGGATTGCCTTGATTTTTATTTACAGCTCTTATTTTCTTAAAGACTATATATAAGCACTTTATGAACTGTGCTGGGACTGGATATACCCATTAGAGACGAGCGATTCAAGTTGTACTAAATCTGACACATCCAAATTTTGGGGTGCCGAGTCAAACTGAGACGGAACTCAGTTCCACCCACCAGATTCGGATCTCAAATCGAGGCAAAACGTTATTTTTCATAATTCTTGCACACACTATATCTATCAGTAACAATCTGATTTTCTATAGTGCACAAATTTTCCTGCACTGTCAAAAGTTGAATTTTTCCTTGTCAGTAATAGTGGGCCGTATGCAGAGTTTTCCGATATGTTCTACTGCGTATGTGCGGTAATTCTGTAACATAATCTACGTTACTTGTTGCAACGTAGATTGCGTATATGCGGTCTTTAATTGCAAATGCGGCCAGAGCTCTGCATACGGCCCCGTGTCACTTGCTATTACACACTATGGGCCAGATCCAGAACAACGCTTGTGAGCGAATGTACGCGTGGCGGAGACGTAAAATCGCCTTTTGGTAAGTACTGCGCATGTGCACCATAGAAAATACGCTCAGTAACGTAGCGTAATTGTGAACGTATGGGCCATTCACGTATGTGTCACGTAAATACTTACATGTGGGCGTGCCAATTTTACGTGAGTCCAAAATACGTCTGAAATACATTAAGTAGGCGGGGGTTTGTATTTAAAGTGTACAGTATGGGCGTGCTTAGCTGCGTAAATACGTGTTGGACATACGTACGTGTGCGGGTCACTGCGGTTACGTTGGCAAAAGTTAAGGTAGGGTTTGAAAAGCGTATCTTGACAAAATACCTACATTCAAGGGGTGTGCCTAGGGGAGTATATAGAAGGTACGCACGCGAAAATACGCTACGCGAGTAAACGTACAGAAAACGTAGTTCTGGATCTACCCCTATATCTATAAGCACCAATTTGATTTGGTAGAGTGTACCCATTAAGAATTCTTCTTCTTCTTATTATTATTATTATTGTTATTATTATCACTTTTTTTTATCTTCTAATTTTCCTATTATAACATGGCCTGTGTTTCTTTTTTCCTTTTTCTTACACTGATAACAGCTTTTAGCTTTTTTTCATGTTTCTTTTTTTACTGTTTCTTACATTGGTAACAGCTTTTCTATTCTTATCAGCCAAAAGGCCCATGGTAGCACTAAAAGGGCTGCCGACCCTCCCTACATATACTAATCTAGCTCTTAGCCAAAAGGATGAGCAGACTGCCAAGCATCATATTGTTGGTTTATAATTAGTAGATGGTGGGAAATTGTTTGATAACCATACATGGAGTGATTGCTTCACGGTCAGTGGTGGCCAATAAGTTTTTAGAGGATGGGGGAGATGAGAGCATGTTTGAAAGATGAGGGGAAGAATTCACACCAGTCAAATGATCAATCATTTATACAGGGGTACTTAAGTAGTTTGACCATTTTATATTTACTTGATTAACCTTTTCTTTGCTTCCATTAACTTCATATAATTTATGAAACTGTCATCCTGCCTGCCACCACTGTGCCACACTATGTTTCATAGATGTGCTATATTCTTTTACACTGCCCAGTGTTTGTGCTGCTGCTCCGTTAGTTTAGCCCTCAACCATTACCTGTGTAAACAGGTGCTTCAATTTGACAAGAAATTACTAGAAGGGAATGTTATTGATGTTATAATACTATTGGAGCAAAAACACATACAAATTACATGATTTTAGCTGATTTTATGCAAAGTTTTTAAAGAACTACAAGACATTTGAGGATGGTTTTGCCAAAACAAAAATACAATAAAGATTTAGAACCAAATCATGGGAGTCACCACTCATGTCATAATATTGATACAGCTGATATTTACTGCTATTGAGTAAGTAGTGAAACTGTATTAGTTACATTTTTTTCATCCATAACTGGGGAGAGCATTGAATCCACACCATAGCTTTCCTAGTGAGTAGTTTTTAAGAATGGCAGCATAGACGTAGAATTACAAGATTTTCTGGCATTTAAGTAAGAACTGGAATTACTTAATCCATTAATGAAATAAAAAAGAAAGGCACCCAATAAGGAGTTTCATATAAATCTGTTTTCCTACTGTACATGTGTCATGTCATGTGTCATGACAACATTTATTTATGAAGGGAAGATAACAAATATATAGATCAGTGGTTCTCAACCATTTTTGGACAGTACCAGTTACCCACTATAATCATGACAAATAACACGTTGAATATATTTTCATGGTTTTTGTTGTTCTTTACATTTTTGCAGTGATTTTAAGGTTTATATTTACATATGCCATTTACAGTATCTCCAAGATATTTTAATAAAGATGTCTTCAGTCATTTAGTATAATACCTTCTTACAATCTTACCCAGTTGCCCTGAGTACCATCTGACAATGGTCAAAGTACTAGTATCACTGGTTGAGAACCCCTGATATAGATAGTTGCCAGGGCATTCCATAAGTAAGTCTATAAAATGTCAATTCTACAAACCAAGAAAAAGTAGACATTTCAGTGGTTGCTCTGTAATAAGATTCTTTTCTCAGGGGAAATCTTTTAATTTCATCTGGGCACCCACATCATTCACAGCTCTCATAAAGCAGTCCCCTGAGGATGTTGCTCTTGGGAAACCTCTTTTAGAATTAATAAAATGAAGATTGTCTTGCAGATACCTCTGTACGAAAGTGTCATCTTTAAACCATTTGTATATGATGGCAGTTATCTTAAAGAACCTGTTATGGATTTAAACTATACAGTATGTGGCCATATTATTGCCATCAGTTGTTTCCATTGGTTGTACTAGAAAACAGAGTTAATTGATGATGAGCAAGAATTGCTTAAGAAACAGATCATCTAAAATAAACAAGCAAAACATGTCATTTCTAAAGGTATTTTATATTGTGAGTCCAAGTATGGATGCTACTGTGGGTAAAATTATGGTTTCAATTACATGTTTAAGCTAGCCATCTATAATACTGTTCTATCAATACACTTAAGATAGTAAATTACATAGCTGACAAGCTTTACATTGTTATTTGAAGGATAATAATTATTGTTGTACTACATAAGTCTCATTTTATATAGCAACTGTGACATACTGAACATTACTTAGTAACTTGAGGTCAATATCTATTGTATTATTATTGTATAGATTTACAATCTGACCTTAACAAAACATCAAATGATGTTGATTTATGGTGTCAGGACAATGTGGTCAGTCTTCCCATGAACACTATAATTCACATTGATTTATTATTCAGTGCTGGTTCAGTAGGCTTATTAAAGGTTCACATTTGTGTGAACAAATCCATAGAGGGCACTATATGACACTCAGAACAAATGCAGGGAGGGAAAAAAGGATTTGGACATTATTAAGTCTTAGTAAAATACTGGTATTTACAGTAAACAAAAATAACTCATTACTTTCTTTATCGACATACAGTATAAGCTGTTCACAGTTTGTATTGTACTTGTATTTTAAATGATTAAAATCTAAATACATTAACGTAAATAATATTTTATATCTTATTATACCTTTCTCCACACAGAAATTTGATTGGTAGATTAATCCATGAAAATGATTTTGCAATATCATGAACTTACAATTTATAACAGCTGTTCTAAGTATGGGATCTGATCATATGGGGTCTTGAACATCTTAACATCTAGACATGTTTGCTCACAAGAGGGCATATAAGAGTGTTTCCTAATACTGTAGCTTAACATGGCCTAAAACAACAGGCCCCAATACAATCTTTCCCCCAGTCCTTTCTTAGTAACCTTTGTCTGCACCTTGGACTCTAGGGTAACCTAATGAAGGAACAGACCCAGGACCGTGTTCAGAGATCCATCAGCGAGAGGTTCGCAATTATATGCATGAACGTTGCAAGGCAACACCCATGACACTCCCCTCACACGGACTGGTTTGTCCTTGACTTACTAGTGCCTCAACCACCCTTATCTTTAAGTGTGCATTTCTAACTATCCGCGCCCTCACCGTGCCCTCAAACAGTTAATGCCTCCCCCCCACCCACTTTCACATATCTGTCTTCGGACGGATTATAACCACGCCCCTCCGTACGTATTTTCCCACGTGCGATTCACAAGTCCGTGCCTAATGGACTTCCATGCATAAAATCAACATAGATAGCGTAAATTTAGTTACCACGCATGCAGAGTTCATCCGATCCTGAAAATATGCACGGAACTTCCCGCAAAAACGGTTCTCTGAATATGGCCCTCGACCTTTAATGACAGCACTCTGATAGGACCTGGAACTTTGCTTAGTGATGAAAATCCAACAACACACATTGATGAACCCAGGCTCCTCCTTTTATATACCACCTATCTTGGTATTTGATTTGATTTAAGCATTGCATTGTGGCAGAAGTCACATTGCACAAACATACAGAAACATATGATCTCACATTGTCTACTGGGACATTACCAGTCTCAGCACTCAATAGTGCACAAGATGCATGAAAGTGAAGGAAGAGAGAAATGAGAGAGATGTGTGACCAGATTTGCTCTCTGTGTTTCCTAAAATTGGTGAGTAATTAATGAGAACTTAAGAACTAAAGAATGTGTGAAAAACGGGAGGCCTGTGGAGAGAAGAAATCTAAAGAAGTTTTAAGAAAAAACATAAACTGCACTTAACTTATAACTGTCCAATAAATGGTGGTTAAATTGTAGTCAATACTGTCATTTTTACAGAGATAACTATGACTGATGAATAGTAATAATATTTTAAAACAGGCCCGAAATAACAGCATCTTTCTGTGATTTAAATTCAATAATACTGAGAAAAACAACTGCTGTATATATATATATTTTTTTCTCCAGTGTAACAAGAAGATTTGTGTAATCATCTAACAGTAATGTACTTGTAAGTTTTACCCTCCAGAGAAAATGCTGATTTATGCCTGCTGACCAGGCTCTTTCCCCACTCATCTAATAGAGCTCCAGGTCTAATTTATGAATCACAGATTTGCTATGTATTTCTGTAAGAAAAATTGTATGTGAATGTTTCTTTGCCCCACAGCTTTGGTCAAGAGTGCTGTGTTTAAAGGTTATAGTGATTAAGCACTGTGATTAATTAAGTCTCAGAAGAATCAATTCCACTCAACCTCAAATGTAATTTGCATTGCAGATCAAGTCTTTCTTAATCTTGCTTCTTAACTCTGTCTACAGCGCCAAATGTATCTTTCTTCACAATGGCCATTTTGGGATTGCCGTATTATTAAGAGTCATTTTGCTACAGCTAATGGGAAAAATTCATCTATATTGCAACATTAACTTGAAGTAGTTACTTCCTCTGATGTCAATTAGTCGTGTATTGCATTTCCCCAAAGATACATTAAATTGCAATGGACAACATTAAGTTATGAAAACAATACTTCACTCTATACAATATAGTATGTCCTAATTATCCAGGCAGTGCATAATGACTGCTTGCTTGCATGTAAATTCTAATCTGTAAAAGCATGTATCATTTTTTGTTTAATAATAGGGTATTTTTTGCCATATAACAAATATAACTCTAAATGTAATTATTTAAAAACCCATAAATTTGGTTTAAGTTTTAGCAATACTCTTATTTTTGGACTAAATGTACATTTCAGAACTCTTATTTATACTGTCTATGCCACACATGTATGCAACATGTATGCAATGTAAGTAAAAGATACTTAAATGAAATACAATACATTCTCCTAGTGCTGTGTTACTATCATTTCAATACAGGTAAAGCTAAAAGAAGTTTCCAATGTTTAGCATTCACTCATCTCCCAAGTTAATTAAATGCCTTTACAACTCAACCAGTCAGTCACACATAAACACTGTTTTTGTACCACTGAACCTATGGCAAAGTCAGACAATTATGCAAGAAGGGCCGGATCCGGACCGACGGACGTCCGAGGTCATTGCGGCTGACATCGTAGCGGGGAATGTACGCCCTGTGCCCTCCCCGCTGTCAGTAGGAAATCTGGACACTTACGTGTCCACATTCCTACCTTAAATTTTACGATCACGTATGGGGCCCTTGCGGCAGTATACCTGATAGTAATGGGCCATCCCCGCCCTGTCCCATCATTTACATTGTATCTCAGCCTGCACCCTCACTGGACTATATGCATTCCTTCTTTCCCCCACTCAGCATATTAGCTGTCCGCATCCCACCCCACCCTCAAAAGAACTCTCCAACTATGAAACTTGAGATTAATAGAGTCAAGATCTGTACTTGCATGGTAAAAATAAAATGTGTTTCTCCTCTGATCCAATTTAAAAACACCCCTTTTGCTAGGGGCAGGCTGAGCAAGGAGGCATGTGC
>WWET01000148.1:323498-371243 GCA_011038615.1 Limnodynastes dumerilii | reverse complement strand
CGCCCCCCCCCCCCCGGGCCGTACTGCCATGAAGAGTCTGTCACCTCTGTGCAGCCCACAGCTGGCCGTCCAAACCGGGGACTTAACATCTCCTCCTGGTCCATGCCCTTACTCTGGAGTCCAGATCTTTTAAATGGGGGAACCAGGATGCTGTGTACTTTAAACAGTGCCCTGGTTCCTCGTCAACAGTGCTGAGTGTGATAATGTCTTTACTGAGACATCGTGCCCAACACATTCACAAGATACTACAGTAAGAAAGAAGAGAAAAGAGAAAGAGACTGAGGAGCAGAAAGGAAGTAACTGATATGTAAGAAAGTACATAGAGGGAAGTATGAGTGATATTATGGCCAGTGTGAGTGATGCTATAGCAGTGTGTGTGAGTGATAGTATAGCAGTGTGATGGTAATGACAGAAAACCTCTATAAATATTAAATATATATAGAATAAATAAATACTACTAGATTCTTAATAAATAGATTAAAACTCGTCACTAGATAAGTGAAAAACTGTAAAAATGATTTATTATCAAAGGTATACCAATAGACAGAAATTTGTTAAGCGATAATTATAATATACTATAAACGAGTCAATGGTAAAATAAGTGGGGTAAAGGGATGGAGCTTAAATAAAAACTTAACCAAAACAAAAACAGACAGAAATAGGGGTATAAGTCAACACAAAAAAATTAAGTAAATAAACATTAAATAAGATAAAAAAGTAATATATTTTATATAAATATAAATAATATAAAATGAAACAAAACAAAATTAAGCTAAAAGCCCCCTAAAAGGAGTGTGGGTGCCCGTAGTGAACAGCCCTATTTCTCATATCAATCCAACCCCAGAAGCAACAAACACGGTTTCCCCAACCCAAACCCTATGTCTCCTCCCCTGCAGCCTAACCCTAGGTCCCTACCTCAGCCTATTGCTAAGTCTCCCACCCCAAAGCATAACCCTAAGTCCCTGGCGGCGGCGCTTCCGAAAGTGAAAGGATGAGTGAAAGGATGAGTATGCGTATTGCATAGTCATCCATTCATAAAAAATTCATTAAAAAAATCATTAAAAGGGCTCACATTCAAAGTAGGGACAGCCCAAAAACAGCTTTCGGCTGTCCCTAATTTGCAATGCGAGCCAACACAGCGGGAACTTGCAACTCCCTAAAACAATCTATAATGAAGTCCAATTTAAAAAGCAATGTCAGTATATTGTTATGGTAGTGTAGCGAGTTAATACATCCAAAAGCCGATAATTACATCTGTATAAATGATTCAGGTTGAATAAGAGTTCTCAATAATACTGCTATTTATGCAGGAAGCTTGTAAACAAGTTCTTTATATTAGGTCTACTGTTAATGTGCCCGTGCAACACTGTGTAAAGATCTCTTACTGGTAAGAGCAGTTCTAGCAGTGGGTAGCTAGTCCATGCTAGAAGTCTCCACCATACAACTAGGTGAACATTCATTGAACAGATTCCAGAATGTCTTGTCTTGTTTCATTTCATTTTATATAAATTTTTTAAAAATCTTATTTTGCTTTGTTTTCCTTTGGAGACTTATTTACTTATTTTTTTTGTGTGGTCAGTTTTCATTTTAGCCCCATTCCTTTACACTACTATTTTGACCCTTGGTGCATTTATACCTTTTATCCATCCTTTGATCATATAAATAGTGTTTAGTGGTTTTTTACTTCCTAGTAAAGAGTTTTAATCTATTTATTAAGCGTCTCTTAGTATTTATTCAATTATTTAATCTTTATATATTTAATATTCATAGAGGTGTTCTTTGTACTGTTTGATACATTTTTTGGATCTGATCTACACCGGATACACAACCCCCCCACCCCTATTTCTCCTACATTTAGCAGCACCCACCTCTAGTTTTACCTTTCTTTTGTGTTTTCCCCAGACGCAGGCTCTCCAATAATTGTTATCATTAGCAAGCATTTTCAGTGTGATGGTATGGGCAGTATGACTGCTAGTATTACAGCATGATAGTGATAAATAGGATGGGTAATAGATAGATATTATGGGCAGAGGGAGAGGGGCAGTGCGTTTTAATTTATATATTATATTGTGTGACTTAACTAATATGTTATATTGTGTGACAATATGTTATATTGTGTTACTTAATTAATGTTACATTGAGGTATAGCATTCGGCACCTTAATTGGCTGTACAAAGCGATAGTCAGGCCTCAGATATCATGTATTCTCTGATTATATGATTATAGAACTTCTGAGGCCGGTGCAGCTGCCTATACAATGGATCACCGGTTTAAAAATGTTAACCATAAAGTGCTCCAGCTGTTTATTGAAAACCACCCTTTAAGAACGGGCTGTTAGTTATGGGCCACTGCTGTGGGCTTTCCTCCTAGGATAAAATTTGCCAGCCAGCCCTGCCTTTTGTGGAGGTTTGGATTCAGTCCTAATCCTTTAATCAAACTCAGTGGTCTGTAACTTACACCAGAGAAGATCATGTGACAGCAATGTATGTACAGTGGAGTCTCATTTAGGCTTTGAAGCTACCTAACATGTGGTTTAGTAAGTTAATATAAATTTCTGCAGCCTCAACTGAGATTTTGGCACGGAATCCAACAATGCAACTATAAGTATTGTACAGTGGAAAGCTGAAGTCTTGATTGTGTTCTAAAAACTATTTAAATATTTTACTTTTTTTTTTAACTATTTCTTTTTATACATTTCTAACACATAACATGTCTGCTTTCTCAGTGCAATTTTTGTAGATGGTTTTCAATACACTTAGTATTAAAAAGTTGTGGACACCTTTTTAACATTCCAAAGAAGTATTTTTATTCTACAATGTGTTTTTTTTTTTTTTTTTGACTTGTTAAATTTCAAGCAGTTAGCTCAAAACTGTGTTATTATGAAACATTTAAATACATGTTTTGTTTTTGTTCATTTTTTTTTTACTCCTTCCTGTAGCTGGTTTGAAACAGAACAAGTAGAGGCAATTACGCTAAACATGACTGAAAATCAGCATAAAATTATAGTCATTTCATATTTTTGCCTCTGACTGCAAAGAGAAACAAAAAGATTTTGTAATCTCCAGCTGGGATTTTGCATTTCCTTCTTACCACTCAATTGTAGTAGATGAAGGAATCAGTCCCATACTGTGACCTTTGGATTCCAAACTCAACGATAAACACACAACACACTCACAGTGTTCGAGAAATGCTTCACTTTCATAGCAACATGTTTCCTTCACACTAAACAGCTATTGAATAACACATACAGAAAGGTCATTGAATTCAAACCCTTCTCCATATCAAAATGTTATCAGCTTTATTTTTCCAAGTGCAGCAGCATTGTGTTGTGCCAGTGTGTCAGCATGGTTCAGCTTTTAAATATTTAGCTGAACCTGATCTTCACTTGTATATCCAATAGGCCAGGGCAGCCAAACACCATTCACTCAATAAACAATTGTTCCCCTAGGAAGGCAGAAAGCTGCGACCGAAGCAGGCACATAGACACAGTGATGGTGGAGAATAACAGTCGTCACTGTTGACAGACGTGACAGTTTCATTTTGTCAAGGCTCACTTCCACATGAACATCAAGGCTGGCAATCAATCCAAGATCTATGCTACATCTAAAATGACAGCGACTCTTATTCCTTCATCAACCAAAACGACTAGGTGACCTTTTCAGTCTAGACAGCTGCCATGTATCCATATTCAATCACAGATAAGATTAAATCCCTTGCGCAAGTAGAAAAGGAGAAATAAACTTTGTTATTCATATAACTAATAAAAAATATAGTAAATCATATCTCATGAAGTGTTTAAAGAGAAAAAAGCACAGTCATAAAATGGTGAAGGTATGTGTATTCATATACTTCTAAGCTTCTGATCAAAGCGTCCTTAAAGTTATACAATATACAACACAAGCCATAAGCTGTTTTTTTGTTGTGCGTTTTTTACTCTGTATAGAGTTAAAAGGTAACATAGTTGAGGATTATTCATGTAGGGCTGCATTCAAAAAGACAAAAATATAACATGTCTAACATTCAGTTAGTTTGCCTCATAGAATGGGCTAATTACTAAACACATTTTTTGATGTTTTATGTCTTTTTTTGTTAAAAAATAAAGTTCATTTTTACTAGAGATGAGCAGTTCGGGTTTGAGATTAATGCGACAGATCCGAATTTTTATGGACTTCAGTTGAACCGAGGAAGACTAATTCTAAGCTGCTTTTCAGTCAAAATGAAATTTCCACCAAAATATTGGAATGGAAATCATGTGCTTTGCAGCCGTTTTAGAACTGGCGGTGTGGTAATCTACACAAAGATCCAAGAATTACACCTCTAGCAGTGACAAAAAGTGGCCTGAACAGAGTGACCAATGGGTCTCGGAGCAGTCAAAAACCCTTCCAAAAATCAACAGCGTTCCACTGTTAATATGAGTAAAAATTTGTTGGGATAAGATCTGAAAATACCAAAGATCATTAATGGGAGAAAACTTTGATAAGATATTTACAATGGTTTTGTTCCCCATTTACCACTGCCCTCAGTGATTAAAGAAGATCTTATCTTTGTAGTCTATTAAATGAAATAGTACACCTCTGTGCTTGACATTGTCTTGCCATCTGCTGTGTGATAGATTTAAGGATGGTTTTGCAACCATGGTTTTATTTTAAAACCAAACCATCATTTTTTTTTAACTGTACCCCATTTCCTATATGTAAATAGCCACAATGTATTAGAGAAAGAACCTAGATCAAATCTTTTGAGACTTATAGGGTTATGAAAAATGAAACCTGACTTAAATAAACAGCAAGATTAAAAAGAAAAAATGATTAAAAAAAGGAAATAAGATGTGAATGAGAGAAAAGTTCCATCTTGGTCTGTTTGGAGTTACTAGAGCAAGTCAGGGCTGTTTTAATCTCCATTTGGCCTTGTAGCACCTATCTGTCCCTGTTTGACATTATATTGTTTAGCCACATCTCTTGACCCTGCTCAGTTTGCCTATTTGACCTTTCTGTAAAAATCTTTGTTGAGAAAATAGGACACATTCCATTTATATGTTCTTTTGTTAGTTTTTTTACATTTTTCTGTCAACACCCATGTAAACTTGCTTCCTTTCATTGGATCCTTGCCAATGACAGTGTTTTGCCACTGGGTTGGCTGTTATATTCTTATTGCCTCTGACTGTGTACTGTACATTGTGCACACACTGCAATTACTATGTAGCCTCTTTATTTATTTATTTAACCTACACATTTTACACCAGTAATGGGCCTTGGATACACCTTGGATTCCGCATGATACAACAGTCTAGTCATTTTAAGGGCCCTACATTACTATCAATCCTAGATGAAACAATCAATTTAATCAAAGAAAGAGACACCTACTGTAAATATAACAATGTATTAGCAGGTATTTTAAACCATTGTTACAAGCTCTGACTTATATATCTGTCATCAACTCAGAAAGCAGCTGATGGCCCCAGGAGACAGCTCTGAGGGCTGCCTATTGCTCATCACTGCTTTACACCCTCACAACATTATAACAATAACAAAACATAATTGCTTTCTGCACTTGTCACTATTCTCATTACTCATGTAACTAATTGTTATACCAACAATAAAAGTGTATGTATCTATATGTATGTATATGTAACTATTTGTTGCTTCCAACACCAGATTGTATTAACAATTTAAAAAAGTAACCCACTAACCTAACATTATAAATCCATTAAACCACCAGAACATTTCACAGAAATATTACTTTGTATTGTATTTTAATTTAATTAAGTAACATGGGGCCTGATCCTAACTTTCCCACGATGCGCTGTGCGTGCTAATGTACAGCGTATTGGCATGCACTCCCCCTGTGGCCGGCGTAATTACACACTGTTACGCCGTCTGAAAGCTACCCTAACTTCAGCCAGCGTAACAGTGTGAAATTATGCCGGCCACAGGAGCGTAACGGCCCAAACCCGCCCTCGAGCCCCCATTAGCTTACCTCCCCCCGCCTTCCTTCCCTAACTGTTGCGTAGTTACTGTGTGGAACGCCCCCTCGCCGTAACTATACAACAGTTAGGGACACCCGATCCTGAGGAACGGGTTTCCCTAACTACGGCGGGCAACATCGGCCTGGTGCATGCACAGATCGTCAGAAATGTCGATCTTACGCATCTGCCCACCGTAAATACGGCGGGCGGCGTGGTTCAGGATCAGCCCCATGTATTCTAGAAATAGGTTGTTATTTAAATAAATAATTACAATGCTAAAATAAAGGTTAAACCCTACTATAAAGACATGCCAGAAGAGTAAACTGACATTTTCACGTAGGAAATACATCCATTGCACAAATGAAATAAATACTACTTGGCATATTGAAGATAGAGACACTATTGCATAAAAAGGGTTATCCAGCATTAAAAGTAAGCTACTTCTCCAACAGAGACAACTTTATATCATGGCAGAAATATATCAAAGGCTTTGTACCATCTGTATGAGGAGAAAAAACAACAGCTGGTGCAAGGAATTGCAAGATGTTGGACCTTCAAGTGACAAGATGGGAAATGACAGGAAACAGCTTTTTACTCTGTAAAGAGCAGAAGAAACCTACATCCCAAAATCGTATGTTTGAAAAGCTCCAGATGCCATCCTGCTCTCACATTTCCATACCTTTGTTCATGGCACATCTGAAAGCTTTCCTCTATGCCATGAATGCACAAAGAATATCTCTCTTTATCCTAAAAACAGTCAGAAAATGATTTTTTTTACGTATGTGCTAAATAGTAGAGGAAATCTCTGTGGCGATAGAAGGCTGTGCAGATACGCTTTTATTTTGGCTCTTTGGAAAACTATATGACATTCCTTTTTGTGGCTAACCCAATGCATATCAAAATAATAAGTGCAAAGCCTTAACATAAACACCGGATCCGGACTTAGTTAAACCAGCTGACTTATGTAATGCATGCGCAGTATGCGTAATTCCACATTGGAGCCAGCCAATGCTGTGTTTTGTGCGGAATTCAGTCTCTGCATGGGGGAGGAGTTGGGGGCAGGTTTAGCCCACTTACCATGGTACTAGATATGCGTGGTGGGTTTGTATAGGTATTTAAATTGCACAGCAAGCCCTTAGATACACAGGGTTGCATGTAGAATACTTAAAGTAGGGTCCAAGGCAGGGAAATGCATTCCGCATGCAGGAATTCAGGGGAACGTGTCCACATTCCTGCGTGTGTAATTTAGGATAGCAAATTCCGTACGTTAGCCTCTTAATCAATATTATTATTATTATTGTTGCTAACACTTTAAATGTGTTCTTAAGCTTATGTGAGCCACATAAAATACAATAATGTCTTACCGTACATACAGACATGTTTCATTTATGATGATAAATTCTGTATGCATCACTGGACACGCTTGATATGCATGGCAATATGCTTTGTTTTTGCATGAATACACTTGTATTATCAGCCAGAACAAAAAATATACTTCTAAGTGTGGAGAATGTGAAGATAAAAAATACAATGCGGATAGTATGTAACGGCCTTTACTGTACTATTTACATGCCTCCCCCCTCCCATAGAGTAGAGGCGCTTCTGATCCCTGACACATCCCACCCCACCGCCTGAATTTCCAACCAAGACAGAATTTTGTACCCGAATCCATCCTGGAAAAGAGGCACCGCACATGTGCTGCTCTGCAATAGTAGGTGTTTCCCGATCCCAGTGATTGGAAAATACCCCCTTGTAGGAAGTCTAGATTTGGTCCATCATTTTTACTACCTATGGTCATATTAAGTGCATGAAGCATTTTATTACTATGCACCTACAAATGTCCCTGAATACATTCTAATCTGACTGAACAAGGAGGTGCAGTAAAAGTATAAACACAACCATACGATTGACTGCTCCCCACTGTTGAAAATGTATTTTTGTGGATTACACAATTTTGCTCTAAGTTTGTGTATTTAAAAAAAAATAATAAACACAGAACTAAATGTATTGGACCTAGTAAAGAAAAAAGTTTTCCCTTTACAACATTGCAACTATAAGTGCCAATTTACCTGGCAGCATTAATTGACAATAGCACAAATGTTCTGCCCCCCCGATCAACCAGTCTGTCTATTCCAATTGCTTACTGTGGCAGAAAATTATTCACTCTTAATAAGCACTAATTATAACAACACATGTAGTATTTGAAAAATATGCAGCTTTCATATATTGCACTTAACTTTAAATGTCAGTGCCATAGAACATTACAAAACGACTTATATAATCACTGTTTTCTAGTATGTGAACATGACTTACTGAGGCTTCTACAATTATTCCAAACAGCTGCACATACAGAGCAAGTGAAACAGAAGCACGATTGAACACACAATGTACAAATTGCTGTAATAATATACTTGCATATTCTAGAGATTGACCTTTTTACTGTGTTATACAGGAAAATGGCTGTCAGCGATGCTTGTCATGCTCGAATCAAATACAAATCAAATCTTCAAAACCTCTGAGCACTGAACTGATAGATACATTTAGACCTCAGTAATTATGAACCGCCAAAGACAAAACAACAGCTCTGTAATGTAAAAGGAAACATCATAAAACTGTCTTTGTAAAAGGTTATGTGTTTAGCAGCTATATTGTAGCATAATTCAATTTCGCTACACATCTCTTTTAAAGCTTTCATAGTCTTAAACTGAAATCTGTAACAAATAATGATATGCATTCCTTTCTACTATGATGCAATGATAATACTTTTTGTATGAATGGAATATTTCTGTAAAATTAATTTCCTTTGTCATAATTTCAGTAGAAACAAATATTTATGTAGATGACCTTAACAATCATATTTCTTAATAGGCCCTTAAGGTGTTTGGCATATTTGTGCATATATATACACAACTGAATGTTCTACATTATTATGGGAAATTAAAGGTTATAAGCTTTTTGGCCTGAGTAAAGTTAAACTCCCTGGGTGTGGAAGGTCCCCAGTGATGTCACTGACCTAATATTAGTTGATTGGTAAAGTGTGCAAGATGTAGGAGGAGTTTTCTTTCCATAGCCATTGGCTGTATAGGGCCCCGCAGGTCAGGGGGCCCCACAGTTCCAAGACCGTACACCACAAATAACCTCTTACCTGGTCACTATAGCCT
Organism: Limnodynastes dumerilii; assembly: GCA_011038615.1. Classification (NCBI taxonomy): domain Eukaryota; kingdom Metazoa; phylum Chordata; class Amphibia; order Anura; family Limnodynastidae; genus Limnodynastes; species Limnodynastes dumerilii. The sequence goes on along the minus strand of WWET01000148.1, from coordinate 362,117 downwards.
AGGGCTAGGACTCTGTAAGAGGGCGTCTGGTTGCCAAAGTAATGCTGAACACAGCCCTGGAGATGGCATAGCTCTCGGAAGGCTGGAAGAAGAGACACCTGTAAAAAAAAAACTTACAGCCTCCTCTGACAGCCAGTAACAGGTACTGTCAGAGCAAGACCTGTTAAAATATAAATAAAGTTTATTTAACATAAGATTGTGAGATTATTTGATGGGGGTCCCCTTATAATTTTTCACCTAGGGCCGTGTGTTGAGTCTGCCAGGGAGGTCTCATTGAGCAACTAGATGAGGTGCAGAGTCGAAAGCAGAGGAAGACCCACTGGGTTATGGCTTTGTTCTAGAATGGCTAAGGGTTGAAAAATGTGTAAAATGTTTAAAACATTGTGGATTGTTATATCTATTTCTTATATCAGTGCATCGAAATGGGCTGTTCCTTCCAGCACAGAACTATTACAGTTACTAAAATCTTTCCAGTTTAGCAGGCTGCTCTATGCTGCGGATAATAATACTTGTTTTTCATCTAAGTACTTGTACCTATGCCATTCACCATTTTTGGATTTGATTTTTTTAAATTATTATTATTTGATACATACATTAAAAACTGTATTTTATTTAGTCCATGAATGATGTGAAGTTCAACTAGAATTGGACATTCACTTTTGTAATGTTTAATTTAAAGTCCTAATTAGACATTTGTAGGTATCAAATAAACTTTTGAGAGAAAAATAAATACATTATTGGGTTTGGTATGTGGCATGTAACAAACTTGGCATTGGGGCAGTTTTAACATTAAGGGATCACTTAATTAGTGTTGCTCATAAAATGTAAGTGAACACCGCCAGTAAACACTATGGCCACATTTAACACTGTAGATGGCAGTAATTCTCCTCCTGTAAACACATTACTATATTTGTTTTCCTGGCACTGTTCTCTCTTGGTTAACTAACCACTTCTTTATCTGCTAATTTTCTTTTTGTACCTCCAGCTATATTTGAGTCTTCTTGCTATGTACCCCCTGTGTAATCTATTCTAATTACTTGTTTGTTCTCCAATAACATCTCTATATGTATAACTACAACTACTACATTTGTCTCTCCTGTTCTTTCTATACATCAGGTGTCTGAAGATGGCTAAAATAAGGCTCGTGTTCTTTCTTTCATCTACAGCAGTGGTGAGAAATTGCTTACGTGAAGCCTTAATCCTCTTTTACAAATCATAGCTTTGATCTGATTCCTATACACATGGGTGAAGTTGTGTTGAATGTAGAACTAATCAGGGGAGGTCTATGCACCACAAGGCAGATCAGACCAGAGCAGAAGAGTTCAGAATTAAACATTATAGATTTGTTTGCTAAGATCCAGGGAATCACTTATCATGAAACCCCTGCCAGTAGAACTCCAGTGAGTGCACATATAGTTTCGCTAGAAGACTGAGACCAGCCCCTTACCTTTTCCAATATGGCAACTCCCACTCCCTTTAAATTCCCCCACCTTTTTGAAGGTTGGAGTTGCAGCCCTTGGAGTGTGTAAATTTGCTCATCCTTAATATACAAACTCTTGAACCCTCCACATCTATCATTTCAGGCAACACTGCAAACTCTGATGTTATTCTTTATGTTCTTGAACTTAGCTTCTCCCCCCTGTTGCAACCACTTTCAAAACATCATCACAATAACATTGCTTTCCTTACCCATGACACGTGTATCCCATTATTCACTATCTCTATTTCTTTAATTCATCCTTAATGGGACAGTCAGGCTGATTTCCCTCTGCCACCATTACACTGCACCCTGGCTTTATGCCTACTTGGAGCTCAGTATGACACTATGTCATTTTACTTTGTTTTTTTAATGCTTAGGTACAGTATTATGCTTAATTTATTACAATTATTGCATTTATGTTTCTTGTATATAATGTTTTGTATTGTGGATGTATGCTTATAAAAAACAATAATAGCATGCTTTAATGTTTCACAAACTAAAGTATGCTAAATGCAAAAACATTAATATTTTCCATATTGACAATGAATAAAAACCGTCATTATAATTTAAAATTAACACTGTTTTTCCCCTCTCAGTAGGATTATTGTTTTGGTTGGAGAGTACAGCCAGGACTGCATTTAATTGCCAGATTGACTTGTGAAAATGTATACCTGTAACATTTCACAGGAAAATGTGACACCTATCACCTGATGCTGTTTAGTACATGGAGTGCTGGCAGCTAACACCAGAAAACCATCAATCAAAAGTCCTTTGATGTTGAAACCTTCAGGTAGAAAGTGCTAAAAATGAAGAATAGACTCATGTTTAGAATTCATTATAAAGGAAAATCATAGGAGTGATTTACATATAAAATGTCCACAACATTCTGTGGAGATTAGGGCTAGATTTACTAACATGCAGGTTTAGAAATGTTGCCCATTGCAACCAATCAGTTTCTAGATCTCATTTAACTACATACCCTCCAACATTTTATAATAGAAAATAGGTACACTTAGGGGCATGGCTTGTCCTGTGAATGGGCGGGGCTTTAATCTGCTCTCATTTGCATGTATGATAAGGTGTAAAATTTCATTTACACCTTATCATATGTGCTAAGCACTCACAGGAGAGGGTCTTGTCACTATAACAGAGCTGTAGGAGTCTGTCCCTGCAGCTCTACTATAGTGATCAGATGCAGAAGGGCTGGAAAAGGAGTATAGGGGGAGTGAACAGCTGGGGTCAGAATCCGGTACAGGAGCCCTTTTAGCCGGTACAGACCATTAAAAACCGGTACTGTGCTTGCTAAATAGGTACAGTTGGAGGGTATGTAACTATGGCATATTAGAGAATGTCAGCTAGAATCTGGTTGGTTGCGATGGGCAACATCTCAACTTTTCCAAACTCGCAGCTTAGTAAATGTTAGTAAATCTATGTGCACCAATAATATAAAATGTATTTAAATCAGGGATTAAAACCTATTTGTATCCCATTAATAAAGACAATATATATGTGAAAACAATTTCATGTTTAAGTCATATGTCAGTTCCTGCACACAACTTTGGGAAGGATGTAGGTAAAAGTGCAGGGGCCAGATTTACTAAGCTGCGGGCTTGGAAAAGTGGAGATGTTGCCCATAGCAACCAATCAGATTCTAGCTTTCACTTTCCTATTACATACTAGAAAATGTCAGCTAGAATCTGATTGGTTGCTATAGGCAACATCTCCACTTTTCCAAACCCGCAGCTTAGTAAATCTGGCCCCAGGTGTTCAATCCCACAGAGATAGATCTGTATGCAAAGGGGATGCGGGTTGTACTGCCGCCGTCTCTACCAGTGTTCTACACTTCTGATGTTTCTTGTTTTGTTAAGTTTCAGTTTAACTCCCTAAAAACACCACTTTAGGTTCTTATACGTAACTTACAGCAATGCTAGAGCATAGTAACAGCATTCTGCTGCTATTCTGGCATAAACAAATTATAATTGTACTTTTTCTGCAGAAAAAGTATTTAAAACATTCAATTCATTTATACATTTCAAGATATTTTTAAATGTGTAAATCAATGATTTTATTAGAAATAGGGCCATTTCCCCATTGAAAATGTCCTGCACCTTACAGCATCCCCTGACATGGAGTAAGAATTTTCACGGTAGTGCACCTTACACAGCTAGTTCGCCTATCTCTATAAGTTGTCACTTCTCATTTTAATGTCGTGGAATACCCAGTTCCATGATTGCACAGCACACGGATGTGTATATAGGTGCAAGGATAGCCTTGTGCCTATCTTTCTGTGCTTGTTCCCATTTCTGACATGCACAGTGCAAATTCCCACTGCACTTCCACCTAAAAAACAAGCAGGTCCAAGATGTTTTCTCCCATAAGAAATATTTTTGGTTACGATTCTAAATATATTGATAACTGCCAATGTTGTGCAGTCATTTGTCCAGTTTAAATATATAATTTTATTAAAATGACAGCTGGTTTGGCACCTAGAGAGCACAGAAATAAGATATTCATCCACATTTACTAACTTTTTAACTGTATAAAAGTTGTAGGGACAGAATTTTAACATCTATATTTTTATAGTTCAGCCAGGGTTGCCAATTTTTTAAAGCTTCCCTCATGGAGAACCCGGAGAGAAGCCACAGATAACCGCAAGGGGATAAGGCTTAATGATGCGATTTATGCAAATGACATCATTCATGTAATCTCTAGCGTTACATGGGATGGACGTGCTTGATGACATCATCAAGTCCCGTCCAACCCTAGTAACTCTAGGGATTACAACATATAGCAGTAGCTGGCCGGGGCTTGCAGGAGCTTTGCCGGCTCTCCCAGGATACCAGGAGAACTGCCCAAATTTCGTGAGTCTCCCGGATATTTAACCCTGAACCCACTATATTTATAGAATTTTAAATGTCATTTCCTGGTTTTTATAAGCACTAAAAACTGAAATTATCTTCAATGACAATGCTAATACTTTATTGATTTTTGGTCTGATATTCCCATATAGCCCTGTTATTAAGGGTTGTATAATCTACCCATTTACTCTGTTGTCACCAGTCGCTTATATTTATATGGCTTAAATGATGCAAATCAAAAAGCTGACAATACAATTAGTTCGCTTAATGAGACATAAATGGCACTTACAGTGTTTATGAATCAGCCAATCCACACAGTGAACATCTACAAAGCAAAACTGCCAACCTATCAGTCATTGCATCCTTCAGAAATTAGATGTTTCCTCCCTTCTAACATAACAATCTGCTGCTGTAAAGTGAAAAGGAGTGTGAAGACGTATATAGTTAAATATATTACTCACTTTAGTAATACCTCTTTGAACAGAAAAACAAAAAAGAACAAATGTACTCCTGGGTAAACCAAGATTCAATGCAAAGACTACTGTTGAATATATTTTATCATACACAAAAATACTGGTTAGAATAAATAAATAGTGATCAGCTTTACTTTTAGCTGAGCAAGTTGTGCTAGGAAATGCCCCTCCCCATGACATTATTTCTAACAGTAGTTCACAGCAGCATATAACATGAAAAACAACACTTTATCACATTACAGTCAGTTCAGCAGACATGTGATAATGATGTAGATTTTCAAGCGACAAGGTTTCATAGAGAGTGTCATGTGTGCTTGACAGAAGATTGATATCACTTGGTGCAGAGGAGCATCATTCAACCAGCCTCATATTGTATTTCCTTGGGCTGGGTCAGGGGGTCACCTTTATCTCTACTGCAAAGTACAGGAGCAACTGCAGGAATTTTAATAGGTTGTTTCCAAGGGCATGTGGAGAACAGCCACATGTCTGCACAGAGTATTCTCTCTACACATAAAAATCGGTCCATTGCAGGCAGGACTATATGTTTTGTGAAGAACCCTTGGTAATTATCTGTGTGGGCCACTACCACACATTGGGGTAGATCCTGAACAACGTTTGCTTTACGTTTGTTCGCGTAGCGAATTTTCGCGTACGTAAATTCGCTACGCTACCCTTAACACACCCCCTGCACGGACGTATTTTGTGAAAATACGCTACCCAAACCCTACCTTAACTTTTCCAGACGTAACACAATACGTTCGCTAGCGGGCGTACAGACTACGCGAACGTACGCAGCTTAGCACGCCCATACTGTACACTTTAAATCCCCCCCCCCGCCTACTTCACGTAATTCGCACGTAATCTTCGCTAACGTATTTTTGGCACGCCCACACGTAATTACATACGTTCGCAATACGTGAATTCTCCTTACGTTAGAAAATACGCTACGCGAATTAGCGTATTGTTAATGCGAATTACGTTAGAAAATACGTTCGCGAATGTGCGTATTTTCTGCGGTGCGCATGCGCAGTACGCTCTAAACTGCGAATTTACGTGTATACCACACGTAAATTCGCAGAAAAACGTACAGCAGGATCTGCCCCATTGCCTGTAATGTTGGTAGTAAGGTCAAACAAATATGAAAGAAAGAGATGGACACAAACATGCAAATATTATGTATCACTTGGCGATCCTGCTTCTCCACACTATCAGTGAATTAGCAGACGAAACCAATGTGTTTGTATGGCCGAAAGCCAGCATTTCAGATATGTAGACTCATTAGACAACAACAGCAATGAGCCTGAATGTCTGAAATGCCAATTCTCAGTTTGCAATTTCTAAGGTGGGGATGACAGTGTTTGACGTCCTCCTAAGCACATAAGTATCACGGTTTCTATCAAATGATCAATAGTATACGGAGATAAGCTTGCAGTGTCCAAATTTGCGCCTTAGTGGAGTTAACTCTGGTTGAGGTGGGATTCTAGGGGCCCAAATAATCCTCCTTTCCCCACCATGTGTAAGCCTAACAGTCATACCTGGTCTTGCTCACCAGGCCAAAACCACCGATACCATACCCTCCTCAATATATAGTTGCCTCTACATATAATATGTTTCAAATGTAGTCATCTTTTGCAGAAATTACCTACTGTACTTAAAATATATACAGGATAGTGCTGTAAGACTTTATTAAACATGTTTAATTACGGTATATATGAAATAAACTATTATTAGTTGCTGACATTTAGTTCAGGAGTTGGATGCCTTTATAATGCATAGAATAGGAAAAACAGAGTATGTAATTACGTCTGGAGCATTTTGCCAAATCCTGGAAATGTTAAACAAGAAGCACTTGTTTTCTCTCCAAGTAGAAAGCATGTGATCTGTCACTAGTTACTTCGAGGGACGCCCACAGCCCTGAAATTGTGCCAGCTTATGATAGGTACACCAATATTTGGAACTGCTATAACAGAGAGTTTATTGAAGAATTGGGGTTCTAACTCTCGCATTCTTGGTCAGAAGCCACCAAAACTATGAGAAAAATCCAAGCAACTAACAAATCAGGAGCACTAAAAATCTCACAAGACTCAAAGGACATACCAAGTGCTATCAAGTAAATCTCCTGTTTATCGTAATTTCATTCAAATGAACAGCATCTCATATATCAAAGCTGGATATCTGAGAGCTAGTGATACTCTGAACAGGTTTGTTTATTTAAAGTGCCACAGAAACAAATATGTCTATCCCATAGTTATCAAGCAAGTATTTATGAAATGATTACTAATATTTTATTTCAAAAGGCAAATTAATGGGCATTGACTTTTTTATAATCTTATTTAATGAGGTCATACATCAAATTCTATTAATGTTTTCTATCACTATTCCATGACATCATTAGTATCTGAATTCTATAAAAGTAACAGAACTTGAAGTTCTTGTCTTTGTAATTGTATTTGTTTTTAAACTTGCCAAATGTTTTGAATGAGGACCACACAAGCAGATTTGACAGTTTAGAAGTTTAGATAAGTGGAAAGTGTTGGAACAAGTTTCAAGTGAAACCCAAGCCAGGCCGTGATTATAGCTTGTTCTTACAAAGACTTATTTGCATTATCTAAAATGATATATGCACTGGACAGCAGTGGGGTGTACCTGCCCAGGGAAGTCCTCTCAGGTGATGATTTGATGAGCAAATGCAAAAAATAAAAATACTTGTAGATTAGTTCAGGGTATGAGATTCAAATTTGTAAATAAGCAAAAACACATCTGTATGTTTATAATTCTAAAATAGTGAAATATTGGTATATTTTTATTTTTTTTACTATTTTCAGTTTGATATATACATATTAATAACTAAGGGCCAGATCCAAATGGATGGAACGTGGACATTTTCTGCATGCTGATTGTGGAAAAATGCGCATGTACCCGCAGATGACTTCCAGAAAAGATCTCTATCCTGAATCCAGGCTTCTTTCTGTGCTGGAAGCCATTCTGTCAGTGGGGCAGAAGAAGGCAGTTGTGTATTTCAGGAATGCACGGTGAAGGAGGAAGTATGTTGTAAAATGTAAAGGGTTTTGTTAAGCCTTTACTTACAATCCTCATTTTCTGTGGGGACGGTGCAAAATTTTAAGGGAGGGTTCTGGTGGTGTATGTCCTGTGCGTGTAAAGTGTGTAGTCTGCCCTCGCATACTCAGGAGCTAGGATGACACAGCGATCCGCTATCAGAACTCTGCTGTTCACATTGCAGTCGTAGCGGAGCTCTGGATCCAGCCCTAAATAGTCTAGGGAGGTGCAGTAACTACAACACCAGGGTCACTGTCTTTGAGGGGGGTACTGCTTGCTATGCAATCCATATTCAGGAGAATGCTCAGCCAGTGCTAAATTAAGTGACCCCTAGGTACATGCATGCCGTGCTGTACTGAGATGTGTGACTAGACAGCACACTATCCCTGCTTCATCTTGTCTCCCTACTGTTACCCTTACTTCTGAAGCCAGCTGCATCTTTCTCCCCGGGCTCTGGATGTCTGCGTCCTGGCATTGGCGTATCTATAATGGGTGCAGGGTATGCAGAACAGGGGGCCTTGTGGCATTCATCCTTCACCCGGGGTTGGCAGAGGAAGGGGGGGCCATTCGGCATATATTTCTTTCCTCTAAGATCTTCCGGAGGGAAGAAATGGATGCCCTGCGGTGGAACTGTAGGCGATCCTAATACCTATGTCAGTCATGATGGTGTAGCTTTACAACCATACATGGAACTGGGTATGACAGAGTGATATACAAAGTATATCCAGGATACTTTTTAGTGGATAGCACCAATTATCCACCGCCAAAATGCTGCGATACCTCAGACACTGATTTCTTTATACCAGTCAAAAGTTGAAGCTAAGCAGCAATGCACACAGAGAAAAAGACAAGATCAGAGAAATAATGGATATTTTATAATAAATATGCTTTTTTTTGTCAATGTGTGTTGTATTGGGGGTGGGGGAGGGCTAGCTCTTCACTTTGCCTCGATAATCCAGACTATTAGATACAGTAAGCCCTACAGTACCCATGAAACAGTCAGTGTCTGTTCAATTACATTTACATCCTTTTAAGTGTGTACTGTACAGATCTTTAGACCTTTCTCTCTGTGTGTGACTGTGATCTATAACCCTGCTTTCCCCAATGCATCTTGCCAAGTGCCAACATTTTATTCAACACTTCTCTGCATTGCTCCCTCATTAAACATCCTTCATCTCCAGATGCCTCTAACTTTTCTTTATAACCTATCTCTTGGCCTCACCCAGTGGAGTGATTCTTGTACTCATAAGGATGGTAATTGCATTGATCTTGTTTTCTCTAAACTATGCTCAGTCTCTGATCCTAAGAACTCTACTCTCCCTCTCTCAGACCATCACCTCTTCACCAAAACGTTCTCCTGCTAGTTATATTTCTTTACTGTATAATTCTACAAAACCTCACATCTGTAGAAATCTTTACACCAGATCCAGAATAGGTAACACAAGCTGACTTACGCACATGACTTGTTGGCTTGCATTTGTACTGTGCATGTGCAGTGTAAGAACTTCTGCATTGTAACCCAGCCGTTCCAGTGCTGAATTCTCTTTCTCACGGTGTGGCGGACCCACTTAGAATGAACACTTGATATGCTTGGTAGGTGGGATCCGGGAAGCAGAACACACAGTAAGGGAATTCCCTTTTGTACAATGCTGCAATCCACATTGGAACATATAAGGCAGGGTTCTGAATGAATAAGGGCTGTACATGTGAGGGGAATGAAATGTAAACTCTGTGTAAGGGGGATATAAACTCTCTTCATACATATAAAATATAGGATCAGGAATCGGGTACACAAGGCACTGCAGCTAACGCTAGCATACGTAATTCAAACTTAATTCTGCATCCCAACCATCATAATTAACCAAGTTTCTCAATTTTTGAAAGTCTCCAGTCTCCAATTTCCACTCTCTTGATAAGACAGTATTACCTAAAACAAACCCTGGCAGCTGCCTTTGATCAAGTTGCCCCAGCTTGACCTCAAGTACCACAACGACTTTAAGAACACATGAAATCTCTAAGGACACATGAAATTTCATAAAACTTTCTCGTAAAGACAAACATCTTTGGCACATATCTCATTCTTCTGATGATATTTTAACTTACAACAACACTTATCACACTTATTGAAATGCTCTTGACGAAAAAATCCTATTTTCAATTACTCTTTTCTACTTCAAACCCCAAACACCACTTTTGTTTATTTCCTACTGTGTACTCCTGTGAAAAATCCACCAACTTCCATCAGTGGCCAGGATCTTGCATTGCATTTTAATGACAAGATTGACAACCATACAGGAATTCTCATCCTCCTCTTACTCATAAGCTAAGATACTGTTAAAAGTCTTTACTTTATGGAACTATGGATCATATTCACAGATCCGAATCCGGTATCTGCACCTAACTCATCTGATCTGCCCCCCCCCCCCAAACCAACCCCATTTTTAGGAACCTAAAGTAACCATTCGTATTTTCCTTCTTAAGAAGAAAAATATGAACTGTGATCCCTTCCCCATGCCCTCCCTGGCTAATTTAAATATCTCCCCCCGCCCACTCTTCTTAAAAAAGGACAGCGGCTGCCATGGTCTTTAAAGACTGCACTTACTCAATCTACACAACTAAATGGTATGTAGATTGCGTAAATCTACTACACATGCACTACCTACTATGCATACATTTTTATACACTGCTAAATCTGAAGGTCACTAATCTCTTCTAATTCTACTGAATCATTCTGCTATTTTTGGCACTATTGACTATTCTCCTCTCATAAAAATGTTACAGTCCCTAGATATTCAGGACACAGCCTTTTTCTGGTTCACATCCTACTTATCTAATTGCTCTTTCAGTGTTCCCTTTTTGGATCCACCTCCCTTGCTCATTCTCTATCTATTTCAGTACCACAAGGCTCAGTCTTATTCTCCATTGTTTATACCACTTCCCTAGGACAACTACTAATGTATTTGGATTTTAGTATTATCTCTATGCAATTGATTTACAATACTACCTTTTGATTCTTTATCTTTCACCAATATAACACATAACTGTATGTCTTTCTGCCATTTCATCTTGGATGTCTTCCCAACATCTCAAACTTAATATTTCAAAAACAGAGTAAATAATATTTCATGACAATAAAAGTTATCGTCTCAGTCTCCCTATTTCTGTTTACAACACTGTAGCAATCCAACTGTCCTTTGTCCCTCACATACACTGTGTTTCTAAATCTTGTCATATAAATATAAAACACATTTCCAGAATACACCATTATCTCACACAAAACACTAATCATGCACCAATCATTATTGCAATGTTATCCTTATCTCCTTAATAAAACTATCCCTCTACAGTCTATATTGCATGCAACAGCTAGACTGATTTTACTTGCAAAAGCTCTTCTAGAATTGGTCCAGTAAATAGCTTTGCTAACCTACAAAGCCATCAACAAACGCACTGGTTATAGGACTTCTCCTGATAAATGTAACCATACAACTTGACTAGTCCATGATGTGATAGATAGCACTTCCATTATGTATCAAACCCCAATGCAAGTGAGCAAGGCCTTCTAACCTACCTAGTCTGTTTGTTACTAACCAGTCTTATTTTATAATAATTGTTACATTTGGAACATGCTAAGCAATATGATGGTGCTACATATTAATCTTTTAATATAGTAAATAAATAAATATCCAGATGTACTCTGCAAATAATAAATAAAGTGACATAGAGGTAGGCTTTGTTTCATAGCACTTCTCTTTTGCCCCAAAACACCACTGTAGTTCAAGGCCAAACCTGGCACTGAGAAAAGATTTATAGACTATGGAAGTCTGATCAAGTTTTTGGTAGATATTTACATAAGTTTGTAGCAGCATGAAAGAAGTCTTCAAGGTCCCCAAAGACTTTAGGATAAAGGGAAATACCTGATAGGAAGAGGTTTGAGTAGTCAAAGTGGAAAATAAAAGGTTGAATATGTGTTTAAATAAAATGGTGAGTAAGAAAATAGGTATATTTCAATTTCAAGCAGGACTGGGAGAAAGCCTGAATGTTAAGAATAAAACAGATATTTAGTGTTATGTGACACCAAGGTAGGGGAATTGGGAAACTAAATTAAATTATAGTGAACCGGATTCAAAGTTCTGTTGTGAATGTGTGTCTGTGATTTTCAGATCCATTCCGGTCTGTATTTGCAGGTGCACTGCATTCAAACATACATGCAGGTGCTCCTCTAACCACTGCCCTAGCAGCAGTAGTCCTATACTCATCAGTATGGAGACTGTTTACAAGCATATACTATATATATAAATACTAAGGGCCAGATTTACTAAGTTGTGGGAAAGGAAAAGTAAAGATGTTGCCCATAGCAATCAGATTCTAGCTCTCACTTTCCTATTACATACCAGAAAATATGGACTAGATTCTGATTGGTTGCCATGGGCAACATTTCCACTTTTCCATTCCCACAGTTTGATAAATCTGGCCCAATGTCTTGCCAACCGGGCACTTCTGTCAGAAGCCAATCAATTGTCAGAAGTCTGGGTAGAGAGGGATGCATTTCAATCATGTAGCACTGATGCATGTATATGCACAGATTGCATTAACAGACATAATACAATTCGGCCGCACAGAAAAGAGGGGAAAATCAGAGGTCTGAATCTGCTCCTGTGTGATTTGCAATAATTGAGATTTTAGCTGTGGTGGTGACTCAGGCTAGAGAAAAAATAAATGAAAGTGTTTATGTTTTAGATAATAATACGAGTTTGATGAGGAAATAGCAAAGACCCATCTGTAACAAAAAAATAATGCAGAATATAAGGTCAGAACCCAAACAGCAATTATAAGTAGAAGGCAACTGTAGAAACTGTGGGCCTGATCCAGACCTACGCAAATAATATACCTTTGTGCGTATCGTATTTACGCCAGCATACCTACAAAGCACTCCCCTAGGCACTCCCCTCAGTCGTCTGTATTTATGCCGTCTTACAGCGACCAAACCCTACTTTAACTTTTCTGAGCATAACCAAGGGCATCAGTAGCATCCATGTGTATTTACGACGCTTAGCACGCCCATACTGTACGATTTAAATACCTCTCCCTACCCACGAAGCACAATTACGGGTTTCGTATGGCTGGCACGCCCCTTCTTGCGTTGTTACGAAGCCGGTACGCTCAAGGTCCATATGCTCAGTGTTTCTTTGCATAACATCGCCCGCACGTATGCGTAGTAAGTAAAAATAGGCGCTTTTACGCTTACGAAAGTATAAAAACACGGACGGGCATAGGTCTGGATCTGGCCCTGTGTCACTGTGTCAGGTAATACAGAAGACGATTGTGATCAGTTGTGATCTATGGTTATTAATGGTGTGAAAAGCGACAGTGGGATTACTGGAGTAGATGTCTGATTGAGTCTGGAGTCTAGGGAGAGGAACGTCCGTTAAGAAAATGTATAGATGCTGTTTAAGTACTTAGATAGAAAGTCCTGGTCAGTAATTTACAGGATAATGCATAATAAACAGAGTATATATATTGTTCAACAGCGAAGAGGGGGAGAAGGGGATATGCACAAAGTGCAGGAGAGAGAGGTCCTCCTTGTTTCACAACTTTTGGTCTTGCTTAAAAAGTACTTGCTTTTGGAACGAGCTTCTAGATTATATTTCAAAGGTAGTTTGGGTAGCTTTACCCATACGTCTCATTACAATGGCTTTTGTGTCATTTGTGTCAGCACTCATCTGCCTCTTTCCTGTGAGAGCGAAGTTTTGGCTAACACTTACACTGATTATGGCCCACAAAGCTATCCTCTGCAAATGGACATCACAAGCCCCCTGTAAGCAACATCACTACTAAGGGAGTTGCATGAACATATATATTTTGACAGCAGAGCGATCTTCCCTGAGATAAAGTAAGGAGGAGCCACATTTACATCCAAATGGAAACTGTACTTAAAAAGTCTAGAAATAGCCTCTACATGAGACAAAATTTGGTGGCTTTGGACCATTTTCAGACTTAAGTGTGAAATAAGTATGCACGGATTCGCAAGCATACATCCCTAAATTGCAAGGCAACACCCATGACACTCCCCTCACACTGATGGATTTTAGCAGACTTCTGCCACCATAGGGCAACCTTAACTCTACGTGAGTATATTTGTGCTTAAGTTGCTTAGGTACATGCGTACTTTCCTAACCACGCCAATATTAGGCCATATAAATGCCTCCCCCACCCACTTTAACTTAACTTCCTACTTACAGAGGACTGGCTTTCCCTTCGGTTGTATGTCACTAAGCATAGATTTGAAGTCCGTGCCTAATGGATTTCCATGCCAAAATCCTACGTAGCTTGCACAAAAAAAGTTACTACGCAGTTTAGCCAATCGTAAAAACACGCACATAAAAAGTAGCTTATTAAGATGCCCTTTCACCACAGTACTTTCCACTGACAATGGCCCTGAGACTGAAAATAAGAGATGAAAGTTACACCTGGGCAAAACCATGTTGATTTCAGGGGGGAGTCAAGTTAAGTTTCTTCTAGGCATGCAGGGAGAATGCTTTGCTTTTGCTTATTGCACATAGATACTCAATCTCTGAATAAGGGCCCGTGTAGCTAATACACCCCAGTCTCTTCCAGAGGAATAATGTAAAATGATAAGAAGATTATGGGAGTATATTCACACCACACATGATAATGCTATAACCTAGGGACAAGAGGGTGTATGCCACATGATTATTAAGCTGGCTTAGAGGTACAATCAGTCAAGGTAGGAGAGCCCCTAGGATGTAGAGAAATTTGGTGGGACTCCATCTACACAAAACAGTAAGACACATGATCATTGTTGTGAGAAAATTATAAAAGCCAAAATACAATTGTTCATGAAAATAAAAAAAAGAAAGTCCTGTTCAGAAGATGGGTTCTGTAGAACTAGTAAAAATGAGTGTATATGGAAAAGGGCTAGTGTAAAGAGACAGGGGCAACACAAAGGGCCTGATTCACACTTAAAAACGTTCTGCTTCTTAAGTGTGTATTTACCGAAATTACCTATTGCGCATTCTTAGTAGGTCATTTACGCTATCTACTTACCAGATCGGTACGTAGATAGTATAGGTGCGGTCTTTAAAGACGCAGTCATTTACATTCATAAAGGCGGCGTTATGCCGTCTCTGGGCATTTTTAGGAAGAAGTGGGAGAGGGGAGGTATTTAGATTAGCTGCGGAGGGCGGGGCGAGGGCGGGGCGGACAGATAAGGTAGCCCTATGGCACTCATAAGTGCCATAAGGTGCCTAAAAACAAGGGGCAGGTTGGGAGCTGGAAGAGTGAGTTAGGTGCGGATCTGCCCGCACCTAACTCATTTGTAAGTGTGAATCAGGTCCAAACACCTGTTTTCATCTAAAACATTTATTTTATTAAGTTCAGTGATATGTTTAATATTTTAGAATCCTTTAATACCATTGATATAAAGGTCAACAGCTCTAAGACATGCATGTATATATCTAGATAATTCATTTGTTTGAGATCAGCTAATGCTAAGAGCACTAGCTGCAACTAGTAAGGCGTGAGTATTTGTGATACATAAGCCCCTTGTCACTTTGGTTTGCCATCAGACATACATTATTTATACTTCTGTTTCCAGGCCGTCACACTTTATACCAGTGCTTTGCAGAACATGTTTATCTGTTTGAAGGCCATCTCCCATATGTATTAAAAAGAAAACTGCATGTTCAGCCATAATTAGTGCATCCAATAAAACAATGCGTATAAGGCAAACTGCTAATTACATTGTGGCAAATGTCATTAATATACACATGGGACCTCCACACTTCATGACGTAAGCCTCTTGTGTAAGTAAGCCTAAACTTTTAATCTGCACATTCCCCCAGGTAGATTTTACACTGTGGATCTCCCTGTCGTACAGAACGCAATTCCATAGGCAAGTAAATCCGCACAATAGATCGGGACATACCCTTCATACGGTTGCTGGAGGGCAACATTTAAACTACACAGTGACTGGGTATAGGCTGGGTTTGCGACTAATGTGTGGATCAGCTTTCTATAAGGACTCTAATCTGGATGGACACTTTAGATAGCCTTACGGCAGCATAGCTGAAGTCTGCACATGACATTACAGTACGTATGGAACATGTGTGGAGGCCTAGATCTGGCCCATGGTCTGGTGCCCATGCACTAGAAGTGAATATAGAAGTATATTTATTTATGTTTTAGACTACCCCATCAAATAGCTTGTGTATGTTTCCCTTAGTGCACATTCTTGTATATTGCTATATACATTTCTTTTTAGACTGACTGGCAGTACATTTTCTGATGGTTCATAGCCATAAATGCAGATGTGTGTCTACGTCTAGTCTCTAGCTTAATAAGAAAGTAAACCCCAAAGCTTATCTCATTAATCTTTTACAGTTTTTGTAACCAACTGTAAACAAATCCAGTTCTTCAATTATTAACAGGCATTTGTAGAAACTTACATTGCAATAAGCCAAAAAAAAAGAAACAGGCATGAAAATAAAAGCCCCATTACTTAGATTAATGTACAGTTCTGTCTGTCACATACAAAGAGTGTTCATCGATAGTTTTCTGTTGCGCTGCTTAGATTTGAAAGAGAAATATGTCTTATGCTGTATTCAGTAGTTTATGTGGCATGAACCCAATATCCTCATTGCATTTAGAGTGTGCACTTGAGAGGAAAGCGATAGCCACACATAAATCTGCTTCAAGCATCTCTTGCCCTCTCAAACACAACAAATTCCTTCAAGGCTCAAGAAAGTGTCATCACAGTTCATTGCTCAAGGACATGTAAGTGGCAGCCTGGCTGCGCTTACAGCAACATCATTCAGTTCTGTCTTGGCAGCCTCGATGGGGAAAAGGCCGGATGATGAAAGACGCAAGCATGTTATATATGCTAATCTCCAAAAATATATGCATTGAAAAATCATTATATTGCTTCTTAGAATTTACTGCTTTTAAACAGCCTTGGCAAATGAATTGCCATTTGTGTTTGTGTGTGCACTATGGATAATCTCCACTATGTAATCAATGGAAATGTAAACTATATTGAAGGAATAAATGTGTGTGTTTGGACTGAAAGAAATATAACATTTTTTGCTATTTCCACCAGTGATGCGTGCAGTGAAGTAGTGCTACACTTGGTATTTGGGTCAGATATGTTTGAAAGTTGTGGCATAACTATATGGGAGCGGGGGGGGGGGGAGGTGGGGGTAAATTAGGGGGGGGGGGGGGGGGGGGGGGAACGTATGGCTACTAAGGGAACTGGAGGAGAGGGAAGTCTGTGGCAGTTGCCCACCTTTCACTCTAAGCTGTCAAAGACACTGCTTGCCACTCAGTTTATGAGTACTGAGCGCTATTTATAAATACATAGACTGAGGCTGACTCCTATCGCTGGCAGCCTCTGACAGTTGTGTGCACATGCATTAAATAAAAAGGAAAGTGGCGGGGGGGAGAACAGATTGGCGGACGTAGCTCTGGATCAGGCCCTAAGTGTAACTCGAATAGGATAAACTAAGAACAGGTTGTTTTAAGGTGCTTAAGGTGAAAAAGCATCTGTATTACAATACAGCACCATTGACATTTCATAGCTGCTGTCATTGAATATTACTTAGGTTATTCATAGAACCAATATTTACTTATTTATTTTGCAATAATTATTTTGATTATAAATATCACCAATATATGCTATAATCTCCCAGAATTGCATTCAAATCCAGGTATCCAATATTTGTTTCATACTATGAAATTACTCAGTACAGATCAACTGATTGGTGCCACTCAGCGCTGGAATTGTGAGTACACTCAGAGAAATCAGAGAGAATTAGACTTGAATTAGGCCTTTACAAGTCCAGAGGGAGACCTGAGATGTAATAGTTGTACCTTGATTCCACCAGCTCTAGGCCAATCAGCACCAAGGCTGGATTCACAAAAGTGATTAGAGCAGTAAAAAACCGGTTGCAGTCCCTGGTTAGAAAGTTTCATTTCCGAAATAGGGAAATCCGAAAGTTTGTTTTCGGATGTCCCTATTTAAGTTACCTCCCAGTTTAGAATTTTTTTTCAGAATGGATAAGTATGCCGATGGGTGATGACTCACCCATTCTGTTTCAGAAACGCAGCTGCCGCCGCCGCTACCGCCGCCGCTACCGCAGGACCCGCACCACGGTAAAGGTGAGTAACCTCTCCAGGGTTATGATCAGGCTGCAGGAGAGGGAGGGTTAGGGTCAGGCTGCAGGAGAGGGAGGGTTAGGGTCAGGCTACAGGAGAGGGAGGGTTAGGGTCAGGCTGTGGGGAAGGGAGGGTTAGGGTCAGGCTGTGGGGAAGGGAGGGTTAGGGTCAGGCTGCGGGGAAGGGAAGGTTAGGGTTAGGGTAATGGAGGGGAGGGTTAGAATTAGGGAAACAGCTGGGGTAGTTTTTTACCTTCGGTGCTCCGTGGATTGATTGCTATGCCTCATCGAGGCATATGCAATCGAAATCCCAGAGAATATATCGGAATACGGCCGTTCTTTATGGAGACCCACCCCTGTGAAAAACATGTTAAAAGCACTACAGTAGGTCTAAATGGAATAGCCTGGTTTCAGATTAGTGAAAATCGTACCCTTAAATGCTGTTAAAAAGGGGAAGGGAGTAAAAACTTTATTTCATTATACTGAATGATATGTTTGGATGTTCACATACTTTTAACTATGTAGTGTACATTGAGATAATACAGACTTTCCTGGGCCACTCTCATCTCAGATACCTCCCTGTCAAATATTGCACTCCCCTGTCACATGCTGCATAGAGATGAAAACAAATAACACAACTCTTACTTTAGTGGCTTAGTGTTATCACAGTCAGATGATAACCACCAACATAAAAGTAGTACCAGCACGTATTGTTTTAATTTCAATGCCACTGCTGTTATGCACTATGTGATAGTGGAGAACTAATCATGGCTGGCCAGGAAAAAGAGGAGGGTGGAGTTTTTGTCTGAATTTCAACTCATTGGAGCAAAAATGTGAACCTGAGTTGCCGAAGTTATGTCCCATATGGGACATGACAGCTTTCTGAACATAATGACCTGCTTGCTCCTATAACAACCTATAGGGCCAGTGCTGTTACTGTATGTGAAGAGGAAGCACTGATCAGCTCAGGTACGTTTCTTAAATATTGAAGGGCAAAGTCATATGTTGGCATTTTCTCTGCTTTTTAAATATATTTTATATATATTTTAAACTCCATAGAGCCAAGTTAACACCACTGATTTCTGGCAAAGTAATAAATGCTGCATTCTTATGTACATTTGCTTTTTGGAATTAAGCTTAAAATAATAGTTTTGATCATTTATCTACAAAATACCAGTTGTAGATGAAAACAGTTTTACCTAAGTATAATTTTCTATTATTTGCTGAAAAAAATAATGTTCCTGGAAAAGGATATCAACATAGACAAAAAAAAAGATGCACAATATGTGATGCGGGGGAAACTGATGGCTGAATAAGTCAGATTTAGTCACCAACCCTTCATGTGTATGGTAAAGTGTGGTGGGAGAGAAGGCACAAGCAAGTTCATGTTAATAGAGTGCAGTTTTTTGTCTGGGGGAGACGTTGTACTTTGAATGATAACGAGAGACTGGTTATATGGAAGGCTTAGTTTTGATGGAATTGGTGCTTAGTGAGTGCAGTCTGGGATAGTATTAGTAGACAGTTTGGTTTTAAGGAAGGCACATACCTGCCCTGAGTGGGTGATACTGTGCACCAGGCTTTGGTGTTGTATTATATTAGTTGGTACTTGACTTAGCTTTCATTGCCACCAGTCTAGTTGTACATTGCATCTTGCGCCAGTTAATATTTACCCTGCACCTGCATTTGAATCGATGGGAAGAGAAAGTATCTAGATTGTGCTTAACTGTTATTGGACCATATGCAACCTGCCATAATTTGTACTGATCCAGAGCTTCACTTGTGTTTTGTGTTTGGATCACTCTTTAACCTCCCATTATTTGTGAGCCGTTCTCACAAACACAAGATGCACATTTCTATTATCTGGATCAGGTCCTGAATGTGCAAAAGTTTAGGAAGTGGAAACAACTGCATTTTGATAAACAGAGAAGGCAAAAAGTAAAAGAACCACATATCAATTTACTATTGAAAGAAGATCAAATGCATTATCACTACTGCAATGTACAACAACTACTATTATGTTTGTCACCTCCTTTTAACAACATACATATGGATGTTTTGGGGTTAAGGCTTGATTAGTGGACCAATACCATGTTTTGACCACCCAGGTTGAAATTTGCCTTCTACACCAAATAATCTAAAATCAAGCCAGCCACGCAAACTATCATTGGAAGCAAGAATAAGCTGACTAGGGCATTCCCTCTAGTTGCTTAATTTTGATGGCATGCAGAGATTATCTTTACTAAGATCTAAACAAAAAACATCTGTTTGCTTAACCCCACAAATAAAAAAGAAAGATGACGATAGATAGATTAGATAGATAGGACAAAACAAACAGCCAAATTTCTGTATTCTTATCAGCAATGTGTTTTTTTTTCTTTTTTTATTAAAAAGCATGAATTCCTTGTGTTTTACACTTTAAAAAAGAATGCATTTATCAGTAGCTAGACTCTCCCTCCATACTCTCCTTATACTCATACATAATGTGATATCCATATTGCTGCTTATATAATGGTGTGTGATACCCGGGCAAGTCTGGTGAGCAGGATACCATTTGCGTCCTAATTTCTCTATATTCTGTTCTACTTCCTTTCTAAAAATCTGATGATTTAAAGAATAATGTAACATTTGTGTGCATAGTTACCATTTAAGTGTTGGGAAATCCATTTTAACTATTTTCAACTAACAACCACAAAGTTATGTGTAGTCAACTTAATATGCCACCACATTAACATTAGGCTGTTTAATTAATGAAAAGAACCACATTTTTACTTATCCAGCTTGCTTATACATTCTGGTTATTGTTTGATAAGATTCACCAGTCATGGATGAGATGAGATATGTATAACTTAAATACATAATTCAGCTGTTGCAGTTATTGTTTTTAATTAAACATATTTCTTTATTTTCTTCGGAACAAGAATGTCTTGGTTCAAGTAAAATGAACTGGTGTAAATGGTCACATGTAAGTGATACAGGTGTGCATCATTGATTAATGCTTGTTACGGTTAACAAGATGTCACAGAAGTCACATGGACAGAGTACTGCTTGAAGACTTAATGACACAGTGATGCTTCCAGTTATATGTCAGGGAATTGTTCTTCCTTTAGTAAGCCTTAACTCCAAATACCTTTTAACCTATAAATCTATCAGTGCCCTGGGATCTCATTAGAAAAAAAGACAACCCAATGCATTGCAGACATTTTAAAGTCAAGTCTGAGGAGTGTTCCTCATTGGGACAATTGTGGCCCAATGCCTCAAACTTAAGTTGTCCCGTAGGAACATTCCTACACTTGATTAAATACCTCCCTTAAATCCAGTGACATTTGTAGGATAATGATGCAGTAATAATATTTTCACAGTGACAAAAGAATTTTGCTGTATGGGACTCTTCAGACTATCTTCAGGCTTCCAGAGGATTAGATAATTTTATGTTCCAAACTAGCCCCGAAACACAACATTCTGTTACCTCGAATAAATCAAACAGTCTTTATCCTTAAGCTATCAGATATAAGCATTAATCAGTCTTTTATTAGTAAAATTAATTAAAACAAATCTCTAGTTAACTGTTGTGTTTTGCAACACATTTGTTCTATTTGCAACATGTAATTAAACACATTATTTACTGTGACAAAGTTTGCTTAGTAAATTTATATTCTGTAGACTAATGAGTTTGTATTGTCTATACACTTATATAGTCATTTAATAGAATCACTACACTGATAGTGCTCACAGGTGTCGCCTAAAGAAACAGCTGATCTATTTGCAGTATGCTTATAGATGCGGCTAATTGCATTGCAATGAATTTTTGACATGTTGTGCTACCCATTGGAGGAAAGGCATATGTCAAACCCAATACACCATGACATTATCTCTGACACCAACAGATAAGCACCAAGCTGTCATTATGTTCATGTAAATACTGTTTGGATGTTTTGACATGGCTTTTGTAATTTTGTATATTTAAATACGCTACTCATGCAATGAATTAGAGAAATATTTCAAATGACTATATTTTACCCAATTAAAGTCAGACCATTAATCGTTTACCTAATTAAAGTACTTGGTGCTTACTGAAAGATAAACAGAAACACAAGGAAAAAAGCCAGGACATGGAAAGCAGTCAGGAAATGATGGCTTACCTTTTCGGCATACTTGAACTTGACATAAAACCAGCTGGACTTGATCATTGTCTTTTAAATTTGTCTCGAAAGTTTTACCGAGTGTAGAGTAGTATTCCAGCAAATGGTTAAAGTTTTCAATTTGTTTTATCCTCTTTTTTGTGTAACAGTTACACAGTAAAACAGACAAAGCCTTTAGATTCCTTCTAGCTGCCCACTAAGCCCTGCTGTGATCTAGCTCTCTACATCCAGAGTGCTCTGTGAATGCTCTGTGCTGTATTTCTCTTTCAGCTTGGCTGCCTGACAAGAGAATTCCTCAAATGGACTTCAGCTGTGTTCATCACAAATGGCACATGTCAGTAAGCCAGGAGGAGGCTGGCTTCAGACCTGGCAGCATCCCATGAGAACGACCTCCCTCCAGTTAGATGAATAATGAATTCCTGCACTTCCCTCTAGACACAGATTAACACCTGGCTAAACATTATTTTGACAACATGCTGCCCAGTTAGGGATCTCAGCGTGAAAAGATTAACTCTTATAAGCCGTTATAGTGCTCTATTATGTTATTTGCCCTCTGCCCACCTGCAAGGAGACATGTAATGAACACAAAAGTAAACATATGCCCCTGCTCCAAATTACAGATATTTCAAAATTCAAAAACACTGAATGTTTGATATCTGCATTTATACGAAACCATAAAGAACCAACACTTGCTGTTGTCAAAAATGATGATGCTGCACCTCTGCAAGTCTGGTCAAGATTGTGAATACAACATCCTCTTCTTGCTGAGTGTAGCTTGTGAGGACAAGAGATTACCTTCAGCATTTGTACGAATTGCATGTCAATCAGTGGTCGCAGTTGAATTTTTATATTTTGCCCTTTATCGTTGTTAATAAATTTTCTCCATCTATAAATATCAACTTAGTTTACTTTCCTCTGTTTACTTAACACCTATAGATGTCAACAAAAACCCACCTATGTTGCATAATGCCTTTGAATCTGAACAGGAGCACATCTATAACAGAGACAGCTAGAGAGTTTAGTGCTGGGGCAAAATATAAAACTGGTGACCCCTAGCCCTAAATGAACCTTAAAATTGATCTTATGGGTGCACTCTACCCAAGATATGTTCCTTCTCTTGTCTGATTTAGCGCCCGATAATTAAATGGAGCCGGTCAGCTTACTTCATGGCTCCCTATTCTTTAAGTGCCTCCGTCTTCTGCTAGGATTATCAGTGACAGCAGGAAAGGTGAATGGTGCCGATAATGGGACATTTCCCTGGCAAGAAATTATTCATTGGGACATCCCGTGCTGGGATAGATAAATGACCCAGTGTATGACCAGCTTTAGTTTATTGCTCTTCTCTTTCTATCTCACTTGGAATATTTTTCCCCATGCAGATTATACCTACATTCACCTACCTCTCTTACTACTGCTATTTCTTCTTCTTCTTTGTTTTCTTTATTCTATGATTTCCAACCGTTGTCACCTAAACCTATTCCATCCCAAACTTAAAAAAAAAAAGAACTAAAAATGTAAATTAAAAAATTTCTGTTGACAACACTACCATATATCCTATATATCCTATAAAGCTTGCTGCATAGGTGTTATACTGTACTTGAAGGTCACTACTCTCTTTTAATCCCACTGGATCTTTCTGCTTTTAAGACTGTTGACCCCTCTCTTCTCATATAAATGTAACAATGTCCCTAGATATTCAGGGCATCTTTCCTGGCTATCCTTAGTAGATGTTTTGGGACTTGTTCAACCATGGCAATATAGTGCCTACAAAAATAATTATTACCCTTGGATATTGGTGCATGCCATAATCTCCTTCATATTTTTTTGACAATAGGAGAAAATATTGAACAAATATTGCTCTTTTCCTCATTCCATATACCTGACACTTGGTTTATTTATCAAAAACCTGCCAATAAGAGTCACCCACCCGGTCTCTCTATCTTTGTTGAAACCTTGATGCTTAGGTGTCACCCTTGACTTTCTACTGTCCTTTGTTCTGCACATACAATCTGTTTCTAAAGACCGGATCCATACTTGCGTCCAGCATCCCACTGACACAGGGCACATTTGTCATTTTTTCAATCTCTACATTAATTGCCTGTATACAAAAGAATCAGAATACAAAATCCTTTGCTAAGTTACAAAGCTATCAATAACACTGCACCCACATACATATCCTCACTCATCTCAAGGTATATCGTAGCTTGCTCTCTCAGATCTTTACAGGACCTACTTCTCCCCTTTACTCTAAACAAATGCTCTGATTACCAGTTACAGGACTTCTCCTGGGCTGCAACCACTCTCTGGAATAATCTTCTTCGTCCATTAAGACTGTCCAAACTTTCAAACGCTCCCTTAAAACTCATCTCTTCAGACAAGCTTACTAACTTGCACAACCTACTGCTTAATAGTTGTCTACCCTATTTACAAATAGTTTGCAATCCAGATTTCCTTTCTGTTAAACGATTAACACAAACTGAAAATACCCTCAGTTTTGCTACCAACACTGCTGTGTGACTGAATAATACTTTTACAGCATTTGCCCTTATCTATCAATCCCCAACGTCCTGTAGAGCGTAAGCTTGCCAGCAGGGCCCTCTTACCTCCCCAGTCTGTCTGTTGCCACCCAGGCTTGTTGTAATGATTCTTAAAATTGAAAAGTGCCACATAATCTGCTGGTTCTATATAAAAACCTGTTAATAAATAAAACTGCCTTCTGAATCCAAATAAAATTTGAATCCACATCCTGCTATGTATATCTAGAAAAATAATCTCAAGGTTTGCAAGTTTTAGTAAGCAGAGTATATTTTTCTTTCTTAGTTTCTTAGGTGATCAGTTGAAATTTTTTCTGATCAGTAGTTGCCTTTTGGGACTTAGGGCCCGATCCAGAGGCACGCCCGCCGTCGCTTTTCAGCCGATCTGCGCATGCGCCGGGAAGATGTTGTCCGGCATTGCTACGGCAACCCCCGATCGTGGCTCGGGTGTCCGTAGCAACGCCGTAGGGACGCTGGAGGGGACGTCCCCCAGCGTCCCTACGTTCAGGTTAGTGTAGGTGGGAGATAGTTAAATGAGGGTGGGAGGGCAGGTTAGGTGGCCATGCGCTCCTGTGCGAGAACTGTGCGAGTTAGTGTAGCCTTCAGCCGGCGTAAGGAAGGGGCCATACGCCCGCACAGGGGGAGTGTCGGTCAAAATGAACGCGATACGCTGTGCTTTAGTAAGCACAGCGCATCGGCGTAGGTCTGGATCAGGCCCTTTGAAACTAATTATAAAGGTAAGTAACACTGCGCATGCGTGGGAATCCAAAGCAGACGCGGCTCCGGGACAGGTAAGACATCTCTTTATTTTGTATCGTTTTTTTTTATTATTATTATATTAAAGTATTTTTATTAAAAATGTATTAATAATTTATGTAAAAAATGTTTTTTATATGTATTTTTTGTACATTTTCATTAGTGTTTGGCATTACAGCGGTTTCCCGATATATACCCCCGTTTTCCTCCCCCTAATAACAGCTATTAGAGGGAGAAAAAGGGGGATATATGGGGGGACCGCTGTAATACCTACCGTAACGCCATCTTGAGATGGCGTTATTTAACGTTGTTAAAATCCACGCCGACACTTTGTAAATTCAGCGATCAGCCCGCCCGCATTCATTAGAGTGGGCTGGCAATCGGGGTAGGAATGCTAATGATCACCAAGGTTTCCATGGCGATCATTGCCTTAGTAAATGGTGATGCCTTCATTTTCAGGAGATAAAGACCGTTTTCAGGTGAAAACGGTCTTTATCTCCTGAAAATGAAGTTATCACCATTTAGTAAATGGAGCCCCTTGTGAGCAGCTTAATGTGATATTTGTTCTCAGTCAAGTCAATATCTGCAGTCATATTCCATAGTTTAACCCTCCAGCAATTATTTTATTCATATTACATCTGTTTAGCTACTTCCATCCACTCTCTGCATATCTATTTTTATAGATTAATTATGTCAGACAGGATTCAGACATAGAAGCAGATTGCACTCCTTCTGCTCTCCTATGCGTGGAAGAAATGTAAGACCTTTGTAAGTATTGAAGGCCTCATTAAGAATTCCGTTCGCAAGACTGCGGGCGACATACTGGATCATATGTAAAGACTTAGCCAAGCCTTTAATGTATGATTTAAAAATCAATGCCCATTCACCATGCATTTCCCCTAAGCATAGGGTATGGGTGTGGGTGTGGGCAAACCCCACCCCCACCCAGTGTGCGTTGACTTGAATTTTACACGGAACACATATCGATCCTGCATTCCATGTATAAGTGCAGTACAGGAAGACAGGTGATTTACATATGTGACGTCTGTAATCTCCATTGTTACAAAATCATCCAAAGCCTGAAGTCATGATCTTATTCTCCATATATAAAGTCAAATAAATCTTACCAAACTACCCAATACGACTGTCAGATATGATTGGACTCTGTACACAGGGCATATTGCATAATATTACGTATGTTACCTGTACATTGCATTATTGTGCTGCAGGCCTAATGTAATATATTCATATGATGTTCCATTCATTTATATCCTTTCCTAAAAGCATTGGATAATCAGACAGTGTTTATGGGGTATTATACTCCAGAAAGTTTGTTTGGCAAATGTTCCTTAAGCTTAATTTAACTTAGTCATAGTTATGATAATAATATGAGTATAATATAACATCAGAAAAAACATAAACTGTTTAGTAAAATATCTACTTAAAATAACCAAGAGCAAAAATTTTAGAAAAACTGTAGGATTTATTAATTTTTTTTTTGTTAATATAACCTACAGAGTCTTTCATCTCCAGGATGAATGCTTTACTTCCTTATCCTTTCTGAATACAATACAGACACAATATATGCTCCTGCCAGTTCCCTCCTCACTACCATCATGCAATTTCACAAGATGCATCACAACTGCTTGGGAACTGACTTACTCAGAGAAATAGGTGGCCCTCTGGGCTGCTTGCTCCAGCACTGGAAGAGGAAGCAGAACTAATCATTTTCATGCAAATGTTGAAGCAGTGTTTTTTTAGGCTCTGTGGATTTGTTACAATTAATATTCACAGGGCTGACAGTGGAATGAGAATATTTAACAATGGTGGCATTGTTAAAGAGTTTGATCATGTTTGATGTAATTTGGGAATTAAGTAATACCTGTAGGGATGGTTATGAAATTAAGTTGAATCTGAGCTTTCTTTTCACATAGAGAGAGGCAGTGTGTATGGGTTATAAATAAATCTGTTTTTAGAGTGCTTTACTCATACATTATATTATATGTGCTGATAAGGCATGCATTGGCACATTTACATCAATAAGATGTGTGCTGAAGCATACCACTTGCCTAGAAGAACCCAGCTCCATCTATAGTTATTCTGTTTCTCTTGAATGATATGTTATTCAAATTGTTCTTGTAATGTCAGTAAAAATTAATATCAAGATGGCATCATATATAAAAAAAAAGTTAGTTTTTAATGAATCTTGACCTAGAGTGTAAACCTCTCTCTGTTGTGATGATGACATCTGACAAGTCATATGTTACGGTTCTGGGTCCCCTTCAGAACTTCTGTCTGTCTCTACTTCTCAATGACTGCCATCGGTGAGGGGACTCCCACCGATATGTAATCTAGATCCTTAACATGTTATCATCAGTTTATGAACCTTATAATTTTGGAGGTATGAGTTATAAGGTGAACTATTAATTCTGAATTTAGTCTATTACTGCTTCTAATTATAGAAAAACAATAAAAATATAAAAAATATGTATCATACCTCAGTCATTTCCAAATTACTGGCAAAAAAAATAAAATATAAAAAAAAGAATGTTAAATATGGTTATTTTTAATGAGAAGACCAATAATAATAAAATGACAACACTAGTAATTAGTAAGTGCAAGTATGGGACAATAAAAACTGATTAATGAGGTAGGGCAGAAACTGTTCACTTTATGTATCTAAAAATATCTTGTGTTGCACTGTTAAGAAATCTATTGAGAAAAGGTCTTTACTTATAATTCTTGCTGGATAGGTAGAAATAATACTAATGAGCAATTAATAACTTCATACCATGTGAAAACAGATGTTTCATATTGTCAGGGTCATTAGAAAATACGTAAATTGTTTAAAATCATTTACTATTTTATGCGAGAGTCTTGCCAATCCTGCTGCAGAAATCACATAATTCTGCTATCCTTAGTAGATGTTTTTGTACTTGTTCACCCATGGCAATCAAGTGCCTACAAAATAAATATTACCCTTGGATATTGGTGCATGACATTATCTCCTTCATATTTTTTTGACTATAGGAGAAAATATTTATCAAATATTTCTCTTTACCTCATTCCATAAAACTGACACTTGGTTTATTTATCAAAAACTACAGATCCTAAAGGTCATCTACAATTTCCATAACATCTTTCATGTCTTCAGAAAAAGAGGAGAAAAATCCTGCACCAGAAAAATCATATATATCAGAGAAAGAAAAACTTTAATAGTAATTCAAAATATCAAACTAGAGGGGGTGCAACTAAACAGCAAATCAGTTATACCCCATTGTGCTGAAATAAAATGTTTTAATTTTAGAGAACAATGTACAGATAAGGTGTTCTGTACTTCTGAGATTTGCTGTGCCCTTGAGTTTAAAACATAAGGTAGGACCTGGCTGGCAGAATGTTGTGTGAGTAGAATTAGATATGATACAAATACATGGATGCCTGAATAATGTACCCCAGATGTCATCCCTCTGCATCTTTTGCTGGAGGATCAGACCACAGAAAAAAAGACAATTCGGAATCCAGTGGAATGTGTTTATGTAATTGTGTGCATAACCCTTCAGATATGTTTTTTGATTTGCATAGCTCTTTTGATGCTAAAGGCATGCTACATAATGATGATGATGATGATATCATCTGCACTAGTTATTCTCTTATGATAGGCTGATTATTCATTTTGTTTTTCTTTTATAACAGTATAGTTGTTATATACACTAGACTGGAGCTACAAAATGTTTCAAAACAGAAGAACCCAAAAGGCAAAGTAAACCACATATTGTGCTGTGATTGGTAAGGGACTATTAAATAACTGACACAAAGGTGTTCTTAATACAGTATACCCTTACAAAGTAATGAATCACGGATAAACAACAAAGTACAGGTATACTAATTTTCTTACTTTTCCTTTTGTATTTTCCATGTAGTACATAAGCTACAATTGCCAACTAGTTGCCCCCCTGAATAGAAATTTGTAAATATTTGGCATAAATAAATAGTGGTTTAGTTTGGTTTCTTTACCTTGTGCAGTAGTATTAATATTTAGAGCTTTTTTTAGTACTATGAATGACTTAACTAATCATCCAGAAAATGAAACATGCCAGGTTATGGCCATGTTAAGCTGTGGTG
Source organism: Limnodynastes dumerilii (assembly GCA_011038615.1). NCBI lineage: Eukaryota > Metazoa > Chordata > Amphibia > Anura > Limnodynastidae > Limnodynastes > Limnodynastes dumerilii. Next base: position 332,526 of record WWET01000148.1, on the reverse strand, counting down.
TTATATATTAATTTGCCTTACAAATATTTTGACATGATTTTAAATTCAAGCTAACTTATTATATAAAGCTGTATGTGACCTTTGTAACCATAAGGAATAATATTCTAAAGCAAACTTGTAAGCACTTGATAATATATCATTTAATATTTGCAATAAAAAATATATTTTTTTTTTATTGATTTTAATCACACACATTTTCCTTTTAAAATTAGCTTGTAGTACTTCTATTCCCTTACAACTATCTTGCTTCCCACACACATCTAATTACTGTCTTTACTCTGCCTTTGTGCATCAATTATGGTAATGGTTACCAAATAACATTTGTATTTGGGGAATTGTCCAGCTATCATGTGCATTAGAGCTATACCCCTGTAAAATGGTTTTAAATATCTATATCCAATGTTTCTTGTTGATATAGCTTTTGTAGGAAAAAATCAAACAAACAGTCAACCAGAATAGATTTAATCAAATAGGTTCAAATAGGTTTAAAGAGCACGTTTTGTTAAGCCTATGACACCATTAGACTCACATAACAGTAATGAACAGATTTTGGTTCAAATAAGGTAGTAGTTCTGTCATTTTTCCAATATAATTTTAGTTGTACATATATTAACTGAGGGCTTAGAGTTTCATGAGCAGGTTCTCTGGATAGGTATTACAGGGAATACCTTTAAAACTTGCAATCAGATATGCATAGACAGAGAGGTATAATGCAGCAACCTATACATGTTGCACGTTTTCAATGTATTATTGCATTAAATAAAAACAATTATAAATTAATTAAATTCTTGTAAAGCACAAAAAACCCAAACCAATGAAAATGAAGGGCCGAATTCACAACCCCGTATTTTTTAACATACATCCCTAATTTTCCTAATCTAGCTACTACGCATGCGTAGTAACTATTTTATGCTATCTACATAGCATTTTGTTACGTAGATTGAGTACATGCGGTCTAAAAACTGTGTTGAACAAAACTACAAAACCTGGTGGATTATGTGGTTTTTGTCAAAGAAAGTCTAGTTGCAACAATTTGGATAAGGGATAAGTGAAAAGTTATGCCTGGGCAAAAGTTATGCCTGTACCCAATGCAGTGCCAAAGTAGGTAGAGGCAAGGATATTAAACATCTAAGGCACCTCCCCCCTGTTACATCTGCAGTGGGTCCATGCTATTTTTTTAATCCAAATCTGTAAAATCATATGTCAGAACAGACAATCTAGCATCAGTTACCAGGACCATGGAGAGTTCCTAGCACAAGCAATCTCCACCAGCAACATCTTAATCATAATCAACATCATCATCTATCTCATCTGCATCCTTTTGTCTAGGGTGAGCTCAACCCCTTAAAGAATTCATGAGCAAAATGGCAGCTTCTGCTGGGTGTGAATCTGAATCACAAGGGCTCAATAAGCCTTGCTGTTTCAAATCACAATTGTCTGTGGAAAAAGCCTTTGGTAGAGGAAACTTGTATGACAGTTGACACCCTATTACAAAGCACATCAGAGAAGACAATTTTGTCTACAGAAAATGGCTCAAGGCTAATTAACACAAAATGATTATTATTTTTTTGTTTTATTTATGTGACACTGAAATGCATGTTTTGTGATGCCCGGGTGGTAAGGGCTACAGGTTTTATTACAAAGATGTGGATGGCAGAGAGGTGTAAGCAACATTAGAAGACTTTGAATAATTGCACACCAGCGTTTAGTAAAAATTATTTTACTTTTTGAATTTTGTTGATAGATAAGCAGAAAACTCCTTTACATTTGTTAGAGTATGAGTAACTCATTCAATGCTTATAAATTGTTACAATAAGACTGATATGAATAAAAGTAGCAGTTGTCACAACGAGAATGTCTTTCACACTTTAAAATCAGCTATGAGAGAACCAATAAGATTATTTTCTATCATTTCATATTATCATTTACATTTAATAATCTATTCAACAACTACGTTTGTTATTTTTAAAACTGAAATACCCTTTAATTAATTTTGTAAAACTTTAATGAACTGTGCAGTAGTAGAAATAACTATTAAATATACTAAATATTTTCTCAATATGTCTCAGTTTAGTTTTTGGTAGCTTCTAAAGTCTTTTTCAACTTTTACCAAACACTTCTAAACTGTTTTAATAAAACAGATGAGTCCTCTGATATTTCCTTTATTCACTATCACCTTCTTCACACCTTTGCAACACCTCCAATGCTTCTCCTCACTCACAGCTTCTCCTTTGATCTTCCAACCTCACAACACCTTTTCTGCCGTCTCTCAGCACCACCGATGCGTCGCCAGCCTCACAGCGCCTTTCCTGTCATCTCTCAGCACCTCTGATGCGTCCCCAGCCTCACAGCGCCTTTTCTGTCGTCTCTCAGCACCTCCGATATGTCCCCAGCCTCACAGCGCCTTTCCTGTCATCTCTCAGCACCTACGATATGTCCCCAGCCTCACAACACTATCTCCAGCACCTCCACTCCAATACCGCCTCCGATTTCTTCCATTAACTCTAGCTCTCCAGTAAATGTCCACACTCTGCCTCACATCTTCTCCTCTTCACTTCACTAACTCCAACGCACCCTCACCGTTTCACAGCACTTTCCTCAGCTTCTCCATTACCTCCGACACTTTAACACAACGACTCCATTACTGTTCCCCCTCAGCACCTTTGATAACTTCTTTCACTGCTTTCACCAGCTCTTGATCTCTCCGCTGTCTCCTTCCCTTTACTGCACACACTCAGACTCTCTTTCTATATCACCGCTGTCTCCTTCACTTTACTACACACACTCAGGCTCTCTTTCTATATCACCGCTGTCTCCTTCACTTTACAGCGCACCCTCTGGCTCTCTCATCAACATGGCTCTCTCCAAAATCTCAGCTGTCTCCTTCACTGCCCCAACTGCTTCCTGTCACTGCCTTCCTCCTAAGTCACCTCACACCAACTGTCAGTCTAACAGACCTCCTAGATCTTTCCAGAATCACCGCATGTGGAGGATATTACCTTACTGCAGCACACTGGAGAATAATCTCAGATTTATGCAAGATACTAAAATCCTTTGAGATTGTGACCTATGAAGCGCGTTCAGATTCTACCAGCATAAATCGGGTCATTCCTTCAATTCAGCTGATGGAAAAGTAGCAGGAGGTGCTGAAACACTATATGAAAGTAAGTATTTGCAATATCTTGAAATTGGACCACTACATTTTGAACTATGCTCAATCCTAGGTTTAAGTCCTACATCATGGATTATTTGTCCAATTGACACAGATCTTAAGAGATGCAAAGAGCTACTGGTCAGCTCAAGTTGCATATGATATGTCTCTTGCTTCAGCTTCTCCAGGAAATGTTTCTGACAGGAAACAACTGACATTTTCAAACACAACCACTGGTGAAGGGGAGTCAAGACAGTACACCACAGTTAGAGAATATGACATCTGGTCGGGTTTAATCCCCACGTGTAATTACAGTACAAGTGTGACTCACTCAGACACTGTAACCATCAATAGAATGGTAGAGGATTACATGAATGATAAAACACAGCTTTAAGCTATCGCTGATCTACTGATAAGTTAACTGAAAGACCACACAAGAGTATCAGACCTGGGCTTTCCAGTATAATTATCAATTCTTCCAATCTAATAATAAATCATGTATACAGGGGTCCACAACAAAATTTTTACTGGATTGCCCTTTTTATTGCTTCCACTAATTTTCGTTCACTTACTTAAACTTTTTTGCTAGTATTTTTCTTTTTGAATCAATGAAAAAATATTATATAGAGTAGTATAGTTGTGCAACACTACATTTCAATGATATGTTCTATTCTTTTACACTGCTCAGTGTTTGAGCTGCTGCTCCATTGCTTAGTATAGCCCCTGCAGCCTTTAACCAATAGTTGTGAGGTGATCCAATTTGTCTTGCAATGACTGGAAATGAGTTGTTATTAATGTTAATTATACCGTATGAGCAAAAATATGTACAATTTCATGAGTTTAGCTGATTTAAAAAAAAATGTTTTTTTTAAATACAGATCCAAAATCAACACCAAAACATTTCAGTGTGGTTTTGCCAAAACCAAAACAAAAGCCAAAACCAGAGTATTAGAACTAAAACCAAAACTTATCTTTCATGATCACAGCACTGCACCTCTGCAAAACACTTAGCTTCCACCTAAGAAAAGGTGTAACCTCTGGATCCGGTCCAGTGTTTCTTTGGCATATTTTGTCTTTTTTACAATGTACATTCTCAGAAAACAGAACAATCTAAGCCTATACCACCTTGTGATCAGTGTTGCGTTTAAGGACAGGGCAAGTACAAAATGGCTGTGTTAAGTCTATAACCTATGCAAATTGCTTTGCACCTATTCAACGCCTGGTGTAAGAACAAAGGATGTCTTGTTCTATATGCACACAGTATGAAAGTTGGCCTTTCCTTATGCAACAGGAAAGCACTTGCTTTTATCAGAAAGATGTGCCGCAAATACCTATAACAGCAGGAAGCCCGAGTCTATAAATCCTGGAAAATCATGTTTTATTGGGGAAATGTAACCCTTAAAGGATAATCATCACATATAGGATGCATAACTATATGACACAATTATATTAAAAACACCTTTCAGAGCCAATTGTATTTCCTACATTTTCATGTTCTATGTATTTATTCAGATTTGACTTATTTTACACCACTAGAGGTCAAGCGGGAGACAACTCTATTATAGTGGGAACAGAGACAGTTGCAGAGCAGAGAACATAAAAAACAGCATTTATGCATCAGGAGAATAGACAAGTAGAAAGCTCTAGATATTGGACTTATTCTGTAAAGGAAAGTAAAATTACTTGCATATTATATACCTGGAAACCATAGTGAGTGTGTAATAGCTCCTAGCAGTGGCAGATCTACTACGAAACTAATGAAGCTTTTGCTTCAGGGCCCTAATCCCAGAGGGGCCTTGAAGCAACTTTCTTTTAACCATTTTTTGGCACAGCGCATTTTTTAACAAAAGTTTTTAAGTGTGTATAATTAAAATAAGGTTTTTAGTGTCAGAATCATAAGCCAGTGGGTTGAGTACCCAGAAATCCCTGCCTTATCAGCGCTGGCTGGCAAACACTGCTCATGTGCAGTACATGGAATTCCGCATCCAAACTCATCCATCTGATGCAGAATTCTGTCTTGACACAGGGCACAGGCCCACTAACCATTTGTATGAGATCTTCAAGGTGGCTGGGATACGGAATGGTAATCATACAGAAAGGGCGATCCAAAACTCTTATTTCATATGTGGACCTTGCACATGTGAAGACTTAAGGTAGGGTTCTATATGCTGAAGTCTCGCACGTGTAAGAGGTGTGCAGGGGGTGTCCACTCCTTTTGCATGTACAGAATTCTGGATCTTAAATTTGGTACATTAGCATTTGTTGTGGAGGCTAATGTACAGAATTTACTCACAGTTCAGAATCCGGTTGTTTTTCTCTCCAATTTTTCAACATTTTTCTCTGTTCCCACTTTTTTCAGTAGAAACTGAAAGCACAACACATTTGCTAGATTTCTGAAAGCATTCAAAGATCTAAGCAGAAAGGTCACTTCTAGATGCTGTTACCTACAGAATTTTTATGCTGGACAGATCCCTTGGGATCCCTTCACTTTAGAGACTACAAGCGCTGTCCAAAAAGGTGGTTGCAGTAATTGCAAAAACATTTTTTATTTTTACATTTTTTATTATTATTATTATTATTATTCAAGCAGCATGACAAAAAGGAAAAAACACAAGAAAAACTACATTTTTACAATGCTAATTATCAGAAGTAGAAAAACATGTCACAGAGTATGTAGTGATCAAATAATTCTGAAAGAGATTCTAGAAGTCCTATTATATAACATCCATCTTCCTATTTACAGGTCACGATTTTGCACTTATACAGTATAAGAAATTAGAGACAATATATAAATGCAGTTTCTTTTGTATTGTAGAAAATTGATCAGATAATTGTTCCATCTTTTTAAATTATAATAAACAACTTTCAAAAATTGACCCTATATTGACTGTATTGCCCGTAAAGCGATGAGGTTGACCGTTTAGCATGGTCCATCTAGTCTTCGTGTACGATGCTGTCACTGGTCCCAATATCTTTTTTTTAACAAATTTCAGGGCCACAGTGTATGTGCCACATATAATCGCCAGCACACGTTTAACTGTAAACGACAAGTCTGTAAATATGCCTTGTGGCATAATTTGTTCAATAAATGTAGTAAATAGATATTGAATGAACAATTAATTAATGCTAAGATCTGCATATACTCAGATAACATTTAATATTTTTTGTGCAGTTTGTAAAAAAGAAAAGTAAGCAAAGTTTCAGGGACCAAAAAAAATCCAGGGATAGATCTTAAATTTTAGACACTGCCCTTGGCTATGAGAGACACAGCTATGCAGATGAGAGAAAAAAAAATACAAACTCCATACTATACTATAATATACTAGAATATACTATACAATACTGTTTGTAAAACATTAGCATAACTTGACATTTTAGTTTTTATGATCAAAACAACATTGTTTTCAAAATTCCTTTATACAACAATTTCAATATTTTTCCCTTAAGTGTATTTGTTACAAAAAATCCAGGATATTCTAATGTTCAGCATCTTTGTAAAATAAGAATGTTATAGTAGTGCACCCATGCTACACATACATCATACATCATACACAGTCATATACACTTCTAGGCATGGTCTGTTTTAAATTTTCCCTTTAGAAAATACTCTCTGCGAATAAACGTACGGCACACGTAGTTCTGGATCTACCCCAATATATAAATGCAGTTTCTCTTGTATTGTAGAAAAATGATCAGATAATTGTTCCATCTTTTTAAATTATAATAAACAACTTTCAAAAATTGACCCTATATTAACTGTATTGCCCATAAAGCGATGAGGTTGACCGTTTAGCATGGTCCATCTAGTCTTCGTGTACGATGCTGTCACTGATCCCAATATCTTATTTTTAACAAATCTCAGGGCCACAGTGTATGTGCCACATATAATCGCCAGCACACGTTTAACTGTAAACGACAAGTCTGTAAATATGCCTTGTGGCATAATTTGTTCAATAAATGTAGTAAATAGATATTGAATGAACAATTAATTAATGCTAAGATCTGCATATACTCAGATAACATTTAATATTTTTTGTGCAGTTTGTAAAAAAGAAAAGTAAGCAAAGTTTCAGGGACCAAAAAAAATCCAGGGATAGATCTTAAATTTCAGACACTGCCCTTGGCTATGAGAGACACAGCTATGCAGATGAGAGAAAAAAAAATACAAACTCCATACTATACTATAATATACTAGAATATACTATACAATACTGTTTGTAAAACATTAGCATAACTTGACATTTTAGTTTTTATGATCAAAACAACATTGTTTTCAAAATTCCTTTATACAACAATTTCAATATTTTTCCCTTAAGTGTATTTGTTACAAAAAATCCAGGATATTCTAATGTTCAGCATCTTTGTAAAATAAGAATGTTATAGTAGTGCACCCATGCTACACATACATCATACATCATACACAGTCATATACACTTCTAGGCATGGTCTGTTTTAAATTTTCCCTTTAACTACTACATTTGAAATGCAAACATCATATGAACACATCCCTGACTTCCTCCTAACTGCTTGTAGTGGTTTCTTTAATCTTTTAAGCTTCTGGGTCTTATCCAACAGCTGCCATTATAAGCACTTATACAATTGAAAAAAGGAAAGGGAAAGCACAGTATCTCAAGAGATTTGTTGATCTGAAAATGCTTTTCATTGATGGGTAAGTTGGCATCAGACTGTTTCAATACAAAAAGGAAATAACATTGTTTTAATGACTACCATATTTTTAACGTTTGTATTCATCATTCAAGAAACAGCCTGAACAGAAGCACATGTGGATATTAGCAGGACTACTATAGAGCAAAACACCTGTTTGTTATCATTCCTTTGTATAATAACATGATGAAGAAACTGTTTATTCACACAGTTTATTTGAACACATCATTTCCTGTCCTAGTGAAGCTTACAATTTCATTTCCTTACCACAGGCTCAGACACTCATTAAGGTCATTTTATTTAATATCATGATGAAATCCAACTCGCTAAAAAAAAAATTCTCGCACAAACAAGTTGACTAAAGAATATCCAATTACAGAAACCAGAAGGGAGGAGCCCAAAACCATTAGAGCCCCAATGCTAATTACATGGAACATGAAATATGACACCTCTGCAATCAACATGGTTTAGCCCAGGCGTAACTAATTTCAAGCAATTACTTAAGCCTGCATCCAGCCCATTGTCTCTAGTATAGTAACGATTGCAATACATTTGACATAAGTTTAAAATGAAAACCTGCATTGGACTATTTGGATAAAATGCATTTACAAGTGAATGATACATTGAATGGTTCACTGGAAAGCAAATATAGTATGTTATACATCTTTGAAAATCACTTAAGAATGTGTAGGAGAGGCTAAACGTTCTTCTTATCTACTCACACAACACATAAGCTGGTGATACACTGGTCAGTTCTACTATTTGGCCTGACAAATAATGTATGATTGCTGGAACTCCATTACTGCACTACTGCCTACAGTCGTATTATATGCCACATACTATATTTCACTTCTGATAACTTACCGTAGCAGTAAAAATTACCCATTACAAATTTTTTTAAATATTTCTTTGACAATTAGTTCTTGCCAAGCTTGCTTTTTGTCTGTTTAATTGATTTGTTCATTTCAAATGTTTGTATTTTCAGTTATTCATGCTTTGAGTGCATTCAGTCACAGTATTAACAAAATCTTTAAGGTTATTTTTATGTACTTGAACATTTTTCTTATAAAAACATAGAAAGTGATGGCAGATAAGAGCCACATGGCCCATCCAGTCTGCCCATTTGTTCATTCAAAACTATACTGACCCTAGACCCTATTTACCCTCAATTTGGTTTACAATTTAGGATACCCTTATATTTATCCAACACAG
>WWET01000148.1:294376-316164 GCA_011038615.1 Limnodynastes dumerilii | reverse complement strand
CCTCTCTTTTAATGTATATATATATATATATATATATATATATATATATACTCATTTCAAATATAATTTCATTATAGCTAAGCTAAACCGAACCATTCCTCAAGTTGTATGAACATTCTTCCATTATTTATTGACTTGATAAGCTTTGAAGCATTAAGGTAGCACCAGACTTTGCTGTCAACAATTTTTATATCACAGTAAACTTAGACTGTAGAAATTATACATGTATTAATGCATTGTGACACTGATGGTAATATTAAGCTTCCGGCTTTAGGAAACAGAATATAAAATATTGTACACTGTACTTGCAAATGTGTGAAAAAAATATTTATTTTTATTGAATAAAGATGATGTTTGGTGAATCACTAAATAATGATGACAATCATATGCTAAATAAAACACCACTGTTTGCTAGTAAAGATAAGCAGAAATTTAGGAATTTAAACAGCAGATTTTTTGAGTATATAAAATACAGCTGTTGTTAAAACCCGTAAAAACATACTAGGAGAACATTTTTCTAAGACACATCCCCTCAAGATAGGGCAATGATTATGATTATACATCTCCTTTTATAAAGATATATGACATTTGTGGATTGTTACTGATTGGTGTTCTATTTTGTGAACTATTGTGAATATACTTTATTTTGTGAATATGTTTCCAAGATGAGATCCATAGTATGTAACAGAGATAAACAAAATACAATGAACACGAAAAATAGTTTGACACACAAACAATAATAGTAAAAGGACTCTACAAAGCTATTTATGAACATGGTAAATAAAAAAATAATAGATATACAAAGGTGGATAGCAGAAAAAAGCTAGATAAACAGACCTCTGGAAACAGTTGATATGGCAGAAGTAGAAGAACATTGCAAATGTGAAAGGAAGACACAAAAGGCTGGGTCAGAGTATGAAGAGGAGCTGTAATATGGCTAGTCATTTACAAGGAGAAATATAAGAATAACAATAATAAAACAAACCTAGGTAGGTAAAATTGCTAATAATTAAATTTAAGATAAATTGCAACAAGGTACCAAAATGTTAGGAGCCTGATTTATACATTTACCAGCGGTTATCAAACGTAAATGACATTTTCATTTGATAGTAAAATCAAGTTTGTGAACTTTATATTTCCATTGACTGACATCCAGATTACCTTTACTGATTATAAGGCGATTATTACATCCATCATTGTCATCATGCTTTATTATTTTATATAACGCCACTTATCACAGAGTGCTGTATAGAAAATATTTTTGGCATTCACATCAGTCCATGCCCCAATCTAAGTTCTCTAACAAACATGAGTTAATTTTTAGTCAGCAGCCAATTAATTTATTAGTGTGTTTGAATGTAGGAGGAAACCGAAGTTCCCAGAAGAAACCCATGCATACTCCAAGAGAACTCACGACTCCACACAGTATAAGGCTTTATCCAGGAATCAAACTCTTGACCTCAATGTGGTGGGACAGGTGATAACCACTTGAGCCATGCTGCCCATTCTTTTGTTTTTTATTGACAAAGGTAGGATGTTGCTCAGGAACTAATGGGGTCTTAATCAAATTCAACTCTTCAAAGATTCAACAAGTATTTAAAATGCCTAAAAACCTTGGCAGATCCTAAATAAGAGCCTCTTTTCTTCTAACACATGTTTTTAGTAATCTGTGGATAAATCCATTGGGTTTACGTTCTCTTAAATTATAAGCAGGTGACTACATTCATTTAAACAAGGCGTAAATTCTTTTTAGGCTTATAACCATAACATTTACTTTAGGCTATGATAATAATAATCTTTCAAATATATGAACAAGTGTGTTTTAAACTGGTCATTAAATACATTATCGTTTTCAAATAAAGTACATGATATCTATTACAAAGCATCTTGAGGGAAGAGATTAATAATGGAAAAAATTTAGAAAAGCTGCAAAATTATTAAGAATTAGTTATTTGAACTTTAATAGTAGCAGCAGAAATGTCTAGAATAAGAATGGGCCCTGCAATTGGCCTTTAACCTTTAATTTTAGTAGACATAACTATAAATACTTTGGACCTGATTCACGCTTAAGAAGCTCTGGCTTCTTAAGCGTGTAATCTTCCGAAATGACCTACTATGCATGCAAATTAGGTTATTTTACACAATCTATGTACCAGTTAGGTACGTAGATTGCCTGATTGCCTCTTTAAAGATCGCACGGAGTAGTTTTGTTAGAAAGAGGCAGCCTAATGTCGCCTCGGGGAGTGTTTAGTTAGAAGTGGGAGGGGGGAGGGATTTAGATTTAGATTAGCCGGGGAGAGGGATTGGGCCGTATCCAGAACTACGGCCATCTGTGCTAATTCAATGAACAATAGCTACTGCGTATGTGTAGTAGCTATTGTATGTAATCTGCGTATTTTGTGTATATGCGGTCTTTTAGATAAGTAAGATAAGGTAGCCCTAGGGCACTCTTAAGTGCCATAAGGTACCTAAAAATGGGTGGGGGGAAGGCAGGTTAGGGGCAGAACAAGTGAGTTAGGTATGGTTCGGTCCGCACCTAACTGACAAAAAAGAGGAACAGAGAAAGCCTACCACTGTACTCATCAAGACAGTATTCTGAGCCAACAGTTGCTCCCATTACAACAACATAAACTTTAAAATTTGGATGTGGGGTTCGATAGAGCCTATTCCACAAAAGGTGACTTCCGCACTCTACAATCACTGATTTAAGACCTCAAACCTTCATGACTGAGCTCCAAAAAACAATAGATGCCTTAGAAAAAGATATCACAACCTGGCCAAGTGTACTCAAGAGATAGTGTCCACCAATTTCAAATCCAAAAGCAAACCAACAGAGACCTTGACTACTTGAATAGACAACTGGCAATGCTTAAAGACAAAATTGAGGGGCGTGGCCTGACTGCCAGACCGAGAAGACATGTCTTACCTCAGCTCCCAGGCCCCAGTTGGTACTCTAAGCCTGTTGGATGCACACTCCCTGTGGGAGTCTGCAGGTCTGCATTTCCTCCCTCTCTGACCTTGCTGCCAAGTCCCTGGGCCTCCTGTCTGTGGCGCAATCTCCCTTAGGAGATCCTGGCCTGCTGCCCACGTGGGCACAGCAGGACTCCATTGTGCTGCTGTGCCCTGATTCCTTCAGACTGCTGGAAGGTCCCCTGCTGCCCCCTCACCACTGGATCATTCCCTGGAGGGATACTTCTCTTTTTGTAATCAGAGGTGTGTGGGATTCTTCATCTGCCGTGCTCAGCATAACTGAAGGAGCCGACCTCTCTGGGACACAGTGAGTTCTCTCCCCGCTGCTGCCTGCTCACTTCTTTTAAAGCTACAGAGATTACAGAGCCAGCCTGTTGTAATACAGTGGAGCTGCTGGAGCACATCCAACAGCCCAGTACCTGAGTTTCTATACCTCTCTTCATTACTCAACAGTGCTCTTAGAGTTTCAAGCTTTAACTCTTTCATTCTCAGTGTTATTCTCCTAACATACTACAGAAATGTACTATTAACCCTTGGCTTACTACTACAGTACTAAGTATATTTGACTATAATCTGAACATTTACCCTACTACACTTGGCTGTTCTCTTGCATGGCAAGATAGTGTGTTTTTTGGCAACCCTACTTGTCCCTTCTTACAGCGGTACAATGCAAAGCAATGACTCTTGTCTAACCCTGGCAACCCTGTTCCATATGTCCATTGTTAGTTTTCCCTACTAATAGTCTACCAATGCATGATTAGTTCATAATATTCCACCTTGTGGATAAAAAAACCTATCCCTCAATTGAGAATCCTCTTCTTCTGTGGTCTTACATTTAGAATTCGGAGGTCTCATCTTTGTTCGACAAACTTACAAGCACCTCACTCCGCATATTCCTTATAATGCCGCCAAAGAAAACAAAAATAGCTGCATTTGTGACTCCCCTAAAGTTTCAGCCTCATCAGTCGGAGAACTCAACCACTTGGAGACAAAGCGTCAGCTGGGACCCCCCATCTGCCAGGACGTCTCCGATGTAAACACCTGCATGGAGCATCTCGAATCTAAACTCAATGAAGTAGTTATTTCTTACAACTCCTTAATCTTGGCGCAAGTAGGGCTGCAAGCTGAGGTGGCTAAGCTTAGAGACAAGATTGCTGACCTGGAGGACAGATCAAGAAGAAATAACATAAAAATCAGAGGCATTCCGGATTCAGTCTCCAATTCTGAGTTGGGAAATTACGCAATGACCCTCTTCTAGAAACTTCTACCAGGAGTGTTATGTATCCCCTTCCCTTTTTCCTTTCTGTGCCCCGACTGATTCTTTATGAGAAGAATTTATATATATTATATTATTATATATTATATTATGTTATATTATTATTATTACTATTGATGATAAAAAAGACAAAATGATCTCAGAATATAAAAAAATTCAAAAAGCTGTGGAACCTGGAAATACAGAAGCCTTTCTTAAATGTGGGACATATCACACCCTAATCCAAAGCAAGGAGACCACCTCTTGTGACATAGCCCTGAAACTGCTGTCATGTAATCTAAAGAAGTAACTAATAACTTTGAGTGGGATTTTGAGTTGAGATTTTCATGGATCTAGTGGCTAAGTGATGGGAGCTAGTAGGCTTCATTTAAACCTTTCCAAACCACAAGTTAAAATCATAGTCACCACTATACAATAGTGTCTTAGTCTCCGCTATATATATAAATATATATTATTCCCCCATCCTGTCTCTCCAGCACTCATTATCCTCATCATGTGTAACCAGCACCCAGCATCCCACATCATGTGTATCCGGGACCCAGTATCCCCATCATGTGTATCCAGCACCTGGCATCCCCCATCATGTGCATCCAGCACCTAGTAGTCCCCATCATGTGTATCCAGCACCTAATATCCCCCATTATGTCTCTCTAGCATCCAGTATCCCCCATCATGTCTCTCCAGCACCCAGTATCTCCATCATGTGTATCCAGCACCCAGTAACCCCATTATGTCTCTCCACCTCCCAGTATCCGCATCATGTGTATCCAGCACCCAGTATTACCATAATTTCTCTCCACCTCTCTGTATCCCCATTATGTCTCTCCAACACACAGTATCCCCATAATGTCTTTCCAGCATCCCCATAATGTCTCTTCTCTACACAGTATTCCCATCATGTCTGTCCAGCACCCCCATAATGTCTTTCCACCACAAAATATCCCCATCATGTCTGTCCAGCACCCCCATAATGTCTCTCCACCACACAGTATTCCCATCATGCTGTCCAGCACCCCCATCATGTCTCTCTAGCACACAGTATTCCTAATTTATGTCCTGTCCAATTACTTACCTTTGAAGTCTTCGTTCTTCCGGCTGCTGCCTCTCCACCGTGGCGGGCTCTCTGACGCTGATGTGACCTCAGGTCACTCCAGCGTCATAAGTTAGGGGGAGGCGATGCTGCACTCTGCATCTGCCTGTCAGACTGATGCTGGATCCCTGCAGCATCCTATCTTCCGTGCGGGTGAGTGGCATAACTCTCCCCTCCAACATAGTGGAAGCGTTTCCTTTTCCTACTCTGTTCCACCCCATCGGAAAATTAACCACAGCAGAGATCTGGATCGAAAGCTAAGTTACCTGCTGATAAGTATCAATTGTTTATTTTTGTAAAAAAGGCTTAGGACTCAACATGATAATTATCCTGGAAAAATACATTGTGTAATGTTTGCAGACATAACTGGAAATAGCTGGTTAAATAGAAGTTGAATTTTGTGGAATCAGTTAGCTAAATTTGTGATATAGAGTCATATCATTATAATCTGTATATTATAATATTCATCTGGTTTCTAAATTCAAGGGATTAATTTAGTGAAGTACAAAGTGCCTATTTAGGGTAGTATAAAAAGAAACTATCATCACCCTCAATGGAAATTCTCAGCCAATAACATTCCCAATGGCCACTTCATGTTTTATTGAATTGAATCCTTTGAGTCTAGTATTCACAGTTTCATTTTCTATAACTATATTAAATACACCGCATTCCTCCATAAATCTTGCAGTTTTGTCACAACTCAGAATAATTTTGTAAGCTTTGTGTAAGCTAAGTCTATTACACAGCAGCACAAAAGTCATATTAATCTTAGAAATAGCTTTTAGTTTAACAGACAGGTTCCGCAATACTTTTAAAGTATCTTAGAACATGAAACATAAAAATAAGTTTAAAATATAAGACACTGTAATTTCAGCAGGTTTCTTTCTTTTCACAACGAAATGTTGCTAGTTTTTGCACATTTACCAACTTCTCATCACAATCAAGCATGTGAATTCTGGTCATTTCAACAGACAACACTCCCATTTCTTAAATCAACATCTAATTGGTTAGAGACTTAACAGACATTAGGGGCTTTATTATTTATTGGTCCTGTGATCAGAATTAGAGATAGATAAGTACTACTTATACAAATTTTAGGGAAGTGCAGGATAGAAAGTGTTATTCCGTTTGCAATTCACTTAATTCTATACTGGTTACACACTTGTAAGATATAGCACCCAATATATGATACACACTTGTCCAATTTTTCATTAGACCTCCGAACCTCGATCTGCATCTGCTGAAACATTTAGTTGAAAGAATCCAATCACCATACACACTCTTCTAATCTTTGCCCCTGCCACTCACATACAAAGGTGGCGCTGCATGACATCAGATTCAGGAGATAAATTGAATAAGGCAGTCTCAGGAGAATAAACACTTGCAAGGTCGGGAGATAATGTTTGAGCAGGTTTAAAAATCATTTGACCTGATCAGGTAAACAGGATCGCAAGTAATTACACACAAACAAAACGTTTAAAGGTTGAGTCGGATGTAATTTGTATGTACTCAATTTAAATTATACATTATCATGAAATAGTTTTTTTCCAGTCTGGATTTAAGCATTAATTGGCTGCTAAATTTGACCTTATCATCATCTAAGCTACAAGAACAGAGTGTTGTGTCTTTGATCTAATAGTTGCAAAACAAGCAATACATTTCAATATCTTTATTAAACACACAACGTAAATATTTACAGTGCAGGGTATAAATAGTATTTAACAACTGTTTGACTTCACAATTGATCAGTGAAAATAGCATGTGAAATGTAAAGATTGAGTGAGATAAGTCAGGCATAGACCTCAATAAATATGAATTCTGACTTGTGATTGATGAGTGATATACCTTACATGTCAAGTGATGAAGAACAACCACCAATAATGATGATGTTCTATATGTATTTATATATGTATTTAATATATGCTTTATAAATAAAGAACTAATAAATACACTGTCAATTTTAAGTCATTAACTTAATTATTACTTTTCATATGCATTGTTCATGTGTAATTCTGAAGGAGGATATCAAGGCTGATTTTGACTGGCACATGTCAGAAAACTTTCACATTATTTATCAATATGCAAGCTATAAAAATGTAAACTTCAGTTATGCCCACTGCACACTTTCAAAATTTTCATGCATCACACGCACATAATCTTTTGAAATATATTTTTTTTTTTATATATAAGTGCTTCTAAGATTCAGTTTTCTGCATATTAAAATGTAGAGCTGTAGCATCTGATTGTTTCTTCAGATATATTTTACGGAGAACTATTTTGAATTGATACACATCCTTTTTAGCAGTTCTATTGAAGCTCTGTGTAATCTTGTTTACATACCACTATGCGGAGTTCTATGCATGCTTTGAATGTGGTTGCTGTAACAAATCTTTTACTGAGAGAACTAAGCATTGTTGTAATTTTAACTGCAGAGGGCGCCAAAACCTTTCCAAAGCATCATAGCAGTATTACTTGAAAATTTGGAGATCTGTCAGATATCTTTCTTTCAATTTCATGACACAGAATAATGACATTACAGTGAGGCAAAGCAGCAAAGGAAAATAAATCTATCACCAAGCAGAAAAACTAACAATGATGTGTTAAATCTCCAATACGCTGTGCTGGGAAGAATTTCTGATGTATACCAATTGTTCATTCTATATATCTGTGCTATACCTCATTGTGCATGTCATATAGATACATATAAATTTATGATAACAGTAGAAAAACTCTCACAGAGCATATAACATGGATCACAGGTCATATAAAGTGACATGGTCATGCAATAGGATTCATGAACTAAAAAGCTAGTAAAATAATTTACAAACCTGTGGAGTTACAGTTGCTCATTAATAAAGCTACTATGTACAATTATAGAACAATAAAAATACTGCCCAATATCCCCTTGTTCCATTGAATTAAAGGAAAACACTTTCTTTACTTTTCTTAGTGACATGATTTAATTGCTGCCAATGACATAAGTACTTTAATGAAATACAATGGCAAATTGAATGAAGTTCCTAATGGTCACATTGACAAACCAGTAGTTTAAAATAATGTCCTCTAAATAAAGGGAAGATATGTGGAAATACCTGATTTTATTGTGCACACATACAAAAATACCACAGAAAGAGGTATAAAACTTTTTTCTTTTTTTTTTTTAAATACAAAATTAAAATGATTATGCAGGACTACATAAGTAGTACCTTGAAAATAACACGAGACTTGCATGGTATTTTAGACAGGGCTCAAAATGAGGGTGTATACAGGACATATGCTATGCCCTCACAAATCTCCATTCACTTCTATTATTTCTATATTTTCATACCACCACTTCTAAATGTCCATACCACCACTTCTAAATGTTTATACCGTTACTTCTAAATGTCCATACCACCACTTCTAAATGTCCATACCACCACTTCTAAATGTCCATACTACCACTTCTAAATGTCCATACCACCACTTCTAAATGTTCATACCGTTACTTCTAAATGTCCATACCACCACTTCTAAATGTCCATACTGCCACTTATAAATGTCCACACTGTCACTTCTAAATGTCCATACCGCCACTTCTAAATGTCCATACCGCCAATTCTAAATGTTCATAACGCCACTTCTAAATGTCCACACTGTCACTTCTAAATGTCCACACTGTCACTTCTAAATGTCCACACTTTTACTTCTAAATGTCCATACCGGCAATTCTAAATGTTCATACCGTTACTTCTAAATGCCCATACCACTACTTCTACATGTCCATACCGCCACTTGTAAATGTCCACACTCTCACTTCTAAATGTCCATACCACCACTTCTAAATGTTCATATCGCTACTTCTAAATGTCCATACCACCACTTCTAAATGTCCATACTGCCACTTATAAATGTCCACACTGTCACTTCTAAATGTCCATACCGTTACTTCTAAATGTCCATACCGCCACTTCTAAATGTCCACACTGTCACTTCTAAATGTCCACACTGTCACTTCTAAATGTCCATACCGCCACTTCTAAATGTCCATACCACTACTTCTACATGTCCATACTGCCACTTATAAATGTCCACACTGTCACTTCTAAATGTCCATACCACCACTTCTAAATGTCCATACCACCACTTCTAAATGTTCATATCGCTACTTCTAAATGTCCATACCACCACTTCTAAATGTCCACACTGTCATTTCTAAATGTCCACACTGTCACTTCTAAATGTCCATACCGCCGCTTCTAAATGTTCATACCATTACTTCTAAATGTCCATACCGCTACTTCTAAATGTCCATACCGCCACTTTTAAATATCCACACTGTCACTTCTAAATGTCCACACTGTCACTTCTAAATGTCCATACCACCACTTCTAAATGTCCATACTACTACTTCTAAATGCCCATACCACCACTTCTAAATGTCTACACTGTCACTTCTAAATTTCCAATTCAACCACTGATTTTGGAAGCAATCAAAAAGTGATACAAATCTGGCATTTATTTGTATTGTTACTAACTGGTATCCCAGATGATTATGAGATGTTTATGGCCCTGATTCATAAATAATCTAGGAAGGGGACTTGCATAAGTCCCCTTGACATGTAACATCAGCATATGCACACGCCAGATGTTACGTGTCGTAAGTTCTTTTGTAGGGAATAAACTTCCGCACGGACAAACTTCTGTAAAAGGGACCCATACATACAAGGGCCCTCCATACAAGCAGGGTTAGGCATGCTAATTAAGTGCCAGGGTGGGGAGAGGCAGTTCCTCACAGATCTGCATAGGTGCAGACACAGATCCGTGCAGTTAAATTAGATAGGGCTCTTGACACTTAAGTATCCAGAACTCCGTAATAATTAGTGGAAAGACAGGGGCGTGCACTCCCCTCATCCGTGCTTTATTACAGAGTTCCATGCATATGTAAGTCCCATGGAGCACTAAATTTGGTCCAATGTTTGTATTTTATGGACAACTAAATGTCAAGTGGGCCATAAGGTAATGCAAAGTTTGGCAGTCAAGTATAACATTACAAAAGGCAATTACACTCTTACAGATAGTAATTAACTGTACCAGATCAACAGTATAAAAGCGGTCACATCCACCCTGCAGAACTATCATATCATTTACATTTTATACATATCAATTACTATCTATATAAAGGCAGCGACATCTATGACATTGATAATAAAAAGTCACTTAGGTGAAAAAGAAAAAGGGGTTCAGTTTATATTATGCCCTTCCATGCAAGGAAACTCTGTCTGAACTTGCATATACTGTAGCGTATACATACAGATAATATTCAGTCATCCAAATACGCCCCCTCGTAATAAGTCTGGATCCAGTCTACTATACTTACATTTTGTGGTGAATTAATTATTATTGACTATGGGCCAGATTCACACATAAATGTTGCTCAGCAGAAATGTAGTACTACTCATTCACAAAACTGTTCAGTCTGAGGAATATGTGATAGTCTGTGGAATATGTGATAGTCTGTGGCTGGGATGGAAGGCAGGCCCAGATGGTAATATCAGCATTGTCAGCCATGGTCTGTAACCAGTCAGGAGGGGCAAATGCAAAGACAGGAACAAGCCAATAATAATACACAAGCAGTCAATATGAAATGCAGCAACAGAACAGCAGAACTAGATCACTGAGTTTGAATCCTGACAATATGACTCTTTCAATCAGAAGCAAAGGAAACAATAACAACCTGAAAACACTGGCAAATCACGTAATGTGAGGATGTTTGTGAATAATGAATAAACTTTTTCTTCAAAATAAATAATGCATTTGTTCAGTCAATAACATATTCAATACTTATTATCTACCCCAGCTGATTTTATTGTTCGGTGTAACTTCTTTTTAGATGTATAAAAGATTTGGCATACTGCCCCAGTGTGCAAATGTGCAAAGTACTGCTTCTGTTGCTGTTTCATTTAAACATAGTGGGCCTGACCCTCGAGTCTAGGTGCAACAGGTGGAAATGTACACCTGGGCAAAATCATTTTGAACTGCAGGGGGAGACAAATTTCAACTTGTTATGCATCATTAAAGCAAGGGTCAAGGGCGCATCCAGTTCTGTACTTGAAGTGTGATCAGAAAATGCCTATTTAGCACAAGTCTAAATTTGGTACAAATTATAATTATCAATAATCTTTTGACCCTGTTAGTGATAAACATCCAACATCCAACATGTCTGGCAATCTAAATATACTGAAAAAATGATAATCGATTATACCTGAAACTCAAATACATAGAAATAAGACTCCAAGAAGGTTGGTTGGGCACAGAGTAGTGTTCATTTTATAGGAGAAAAGTGTCTAAGGTGTTAAAACTGAACATAGTCTAGCTAAGAGTATTTGTTACTCCATTAAAGCTGGGAAAATTCTCTCTTGACCCTAATTTCATAACATAAATTTAAACCTGATAAGGCCAGTTGTTATTTTGAAACCTAATTACAGCTGAACAAAAATCCCCAGGCAATCATTAATAATTATAACCTAGCCACAGTTATGTTGCATTACATCAAGCTGTATAATGCGGGGGTTTCTAATTCAAATATTTAGAACTGCTGTTAAGCTTGGTCATTAAAATAACTGACAAATTCACTGCAAGCTGATACACATAACTACAGTTTTTAAAAGTATGTGTTTAGTAGCAGCAGGTGTAGGTATTAAACTGAATGCAATAAAATGAATGAACTATATTCACGCTCTCTGCACCTGAGTTTTAGTGTAAGGAATACGGATGCGCAAAAGAGGGAATCCAGAGTCTCTGTGTGTTCTCACTCTATAAAATGTGACAGTCATATACAATATTAGAACTTATATAATGCAAATTATAATAGTTTATACAATTGCATTTAAAAAAGCAATAATTAAAAATAACTTCAATGGGCTGGATCCAGACTTAAGAAGTGGCTTAAAATAAGAGAGGAAAGTCACTCCTGGGCTTAACCATGTTGATTGCAGGGGAGTCAAATTTCATCTGTTGCAAACAGTATTAGAGTTGAGAGGTGATGTTTCCCAGCCTATGTTTAAATAACAGTGTAATAATAAAGCTGGTCAGCATCTGTGTACAATAAGCAATTCAAAGATCAATCTCTGCATGCAAATAATACAATTTACTTGACTCCCCCTGAAATCTGCATGGTTTAGCCCAGGAGTGACCTTCATCTCTTATTTTAAGCACTTTCTTAAGTCTGAATCAGGCCCAATGTGACTAGAAAAATCAATGACAAAATATCCAGTTACTGAGTGAAGTTACTGAGACAAAGGTGACATTATTCTGCTTGTAAGTTTTGTGATCTAGCCAGATTCGTAAGTGGTTTGGTGAAAGTGAGGCATGGCCACATTTGCCCATTGTGTCCCTATGTTTGTATTTGGACATTGTCTAATTGATTGTTATGTACCAACTTATCAGCTGTCTAAACTTGCTATAACATTTAAATAAAGCCCAATCAGATAATGGGCCGTATTCAGAGATCCGTTTTTGAGTGAAGTTCCGTGCGTATTTTTAGGATTGGATCAACTGCGCATGTGTAGTAACTTTATGTACGTAGTTTACATTGACTAGGGACTTAGGGACATACGCACAGAAATCAGACATACGGAAACATTTACATAAAAGTGGGTGGGGAGAGGCATTTAAATGAACTTATGGAGGCGCAGTTATCTAGATTCACACGGACGGAGCACACGTATAGAACTGAGTGCTCTAGGGACTCGTAAGTCACCGACAGCACGTCAGGGAGGGAAGTGTCGGGGTTGTTGGTGGGTGTTTCCTTGCTCCGTTTGTGCGTATAATTGCGTACTGTACAAAAACACATCTCTGAACACGGCCCTATGTATTTAATTTAGAAGGCAAGCTTAGTATAAGACAAAAAGACAATGTACTGAGTACTCAAGCGCACTGTTCACTCTGCAACCAGCCGCAATCCGATATCAGGAGGTGTCTCAGAATGCCTCCATAGGGGAAAAAATACTACAAAAGTTTATGATATGGGATAAGCGACGCTGAGTGTTTTGCATAAAGGTGGGGGAATGTCAATTCAGTGTGCTACATAGAAGGACTTTTTGTTTGGAGTGCGTTTTAGTATTTGACAGTTATTGTTATTTATTTTAAAATCAAGTTGGTTCAGATTGTTTAACATCAATTTTACATATTTGGTGGTTTACTTATTTATTTATTTATATATTGGATGAACTTTTTTTATATTCATTCATTTATTTATTCAATTGGATTAACTTGTGCAGTTTGCTAGGATCTATATGAATTGACATTCCCCCACCTTTATGTAAAACACTCAGCACCGCTTATCCCATATCATAAACTTTTGAAGCTTAGTATAAGGTCAATTAAAACTCTTCTCATTTTTGCCAGCAAATACATACAGTATATTAGTGGCTGGTGTCATTTCCAGTACTGAAGTATTTCTTCTTTGTCTAGTATTTGAGATCCTGTGCTCTGAGACTAAAGACTCTTTTCTGCTTTCCTGACCACAGTTATTAATTCCGTGGAAAACATAGCATTTTCATCTAGCAAATTAATTTTCTATGGAACAGAAAGTTTTGTATTATTTTACCATGAAACTTTATTTCTATAATTGTTAAATGAAGGAGTTTTTGAAAGGCTTCCAGCTTCCAGTATTTATTTAAAAGAATAATGTTCTTGGTACAAAAATATCTAAACAGCAGTTTGTGCATTATTATTTGATTATTTACAAAAAACAACAGGGTATAACATTATTAGAATTAGAAATTTAAAGCACAAAAACATATTTGGCGGCCCAGAGCAGGAGCAATCGATCCACAGAAGAGAGAAGATGGGATGGTGAATGGTGAGTATGAATGTAATCCCAACCTTACCCTAATCCTTATCCTAACCCTCCCCTTCCATTACCCTAACCCTCCCCTTCCATTACCCTAATCCTAACCCTGCCTTTCCTGCAGCCTGACCCTAAGACTCCCATTTCCTGCAGCTTTACCCTAAGACTCCTTTCCCCACAGCCTAACCCTAAGACACCACTAACCACACCCTAACCCTAAGAGTCCCCTCCCCGCAGCCTAACCCTAAGACTCCCCATAGAGGCGTGCTCACCTGTCTGGTCTATGTGACATACTTACCCATTCATTAAAAGAAAATTCAAAATAGCACTATTCGAAATAGAGGCAGCTGAAAATTAGCTTTCGGCTGTCTCTATTTCGGAAGAAGCATTCTCGCAGCAGGCGACTGCAACCCATGGGAGATATAGAGGTTTAATATGGGGATAAATTGAGTACAATTAATAAAGAATAATGAAGAATATAGTTTATTTATTCCACTGTAAAGCTATATTTAAATTATCTTCCATAGTAAAGCTCTATATTACCTCCCTAATAGAGCTATATACATCAGTCAAAACATTACAAACACCTACCTAACACTGTGTGAGTAGGTCCCCCTCGCACCACAAAAACAGCTCTGAATCACAAATCCTCTGAATGTTTCCTGTGGTAACTGGCGCTAAAATATTAGCAGCAGATCCTTAGTTAAGTTGCAAGGTTAGGTCTCCATGGCTTGGACTTGTTTTTACAGCACATTCCATGGATGCTCAAACGATATGAAAGCTAAGGATTTTGGAGGCCAAGTAAAAACCTAGAACGCTTTGTTATGTTCCTCAAATCCTTTCTGTACAATTCAGCAGTGTGACAGGGTGCATTATCCTGCTGATGTCACTGTTATTAGGAAATACTGTTGTCATGAAGGGATCTGAAGCTACCTTTAGCTAGGTGGTATGTTTCAAAGTAACATTACATGTATGCCTGAACCCAATGTTTCCCAGTAGAGATTGATTTATTCCCATAATGCTACCTGGTACCATCTCTTTCCTATGCAAACAACAAATGCACACACGGCTGTCCACATGATGCAAAAGAAAAGTGACTTCACAAGACCAGGATATCTTCTCCCATTGAACTATGTTCCAGTTCTGATGCACATGTGCCCTTTGCAGGCATTTTTGCTGCTGGACAGGATTCAGCACTGGGTTTGTGACCCTTATCCACTGTAATAGGGTTGAGGGAAGATCCCATACAGAAGTCTGTTTCAGGTTGTTACCCAGAAACATAAAAATTGACGGCAGAAAAGAGCCATATGGCACATTCTGCCTTCCCAAAGGACAAGGTCATGTTACTTAGCAACCAGCTGCACAAATAATCTTACATCTTTACTGCTTGCACAGTGGCAACAGTGACATGTCCACTTCTTTTGCCAACAGTCTGTTAGCAACCAATGTGACCATGGAAGTAACCATGTTTTTGCTTCTCTTCTTTATTTTACTCCACATTGCTGGCCATAGCCTTGGAACAGAGCTCTTACATCATGCCACAGCCATAATCATCCTTTTTCGAAACATTGCCAAGCTTGATTTATGTGTGTCAGAACATTATCATCATTTACACAAGAAGTTTGTTTGGTGCAAAGGAATTGGTTATAACATACCCATAATGTAAATATTCCAACATAAACATTCCCAACAGAATATTCCTTTATGTGTGCCTATGAATCACATTGCATTAATGTGCTATATGTTTCCTGAACATATAATAAGAAAAATCCAGCTATTAATGTAAAACATTGCACAATGCAACTGAGTATTTAGAAACCAAATATTTTACATTTCAGCGTAGTTGGATATGATCATAATGCAATTTCATGCATAGGTGTACATTAGGTGACGAAAGTGATGATCTGCATTGAAAAGGAAGAAGAGTGATATTGGATGGATTAAAGAGGATAGCGGTGGAGGGAACCATGGCAGTGCCAAAGGAAGAAGAGAAGGATATTCCAGGTAAAGAGGCTCCAGACTCTGGATGAAGCAGTGGGACATTAAGGTCTCTCTTTTTCTCTCTCTCTGTTCCTTTCACCTAGGTAAGAAGCAGTGGTTGTCTTCTCTTGCCATGGGCTGATGGGACCCCTGTTTCAATTCCACCGATGAGGAACCATCCCAGAAGGAGGATTCTGGACCCCACCAATGGACAAATCTCTTGAGATTGGACTGTCCATAGTACCAACCAACCTATAGGCCCTTTTAGCCCCTAGAGCACAAGCCCTATAGGTTACAGAAGATTACAGTTTAACAAAGTAGATGCCAGGCATGGTACTAACCATTTTGGCTTCCTTTGCAGGTTCACAAGAAGCAATGCCTCAAACTCTGGGAGGGGGCTGGTGCTAGGTCATCCTCCGCATTCATCAAGATCAGGTAGATACCTGTAGGTGATTTGCTTTGCTTTAGATTGCTGCCCATCTGTTACAAATGTACAGTTGGGGATGAACATGTTTTTTAATTCTAAAACAATTAATCTATTTGGTTTTAAGAATAAAAAGCATTCAGGCTTTTGTTTTACTGTATGTTTTACTCAAGGGTTATGCTTAACCCAAATACTAATCATGTGGTGCATCCCAGGAACATAAACTTAACCATAAAGACATTTTTGTTTCTTAGCTATTGAGCTGTGAATCCTGTTTTATAGAGTAGAGCAGATGTTTCCTGTTAGCTGGAATATTATACTGGGTTTAAGCAGATTTATTTTCCTTAGAGAAGATCTGCAAAAGATTAGAACATTATGCCACTTGTAGAAAATAAACAGATTTTAACAGGATAAGCACTGTATTACATAATGGCAAATTAACTTTCAATTACCTGAACCTTGCAGAATACTGTCCTTAACATAATCAGCCTTGCATTATTCCTAATACCCAGAATGTGAGTATGCAGTGTCGAGCCCAATTATGTATTTTACAATAGTTGCAGTTGTCTATTCTCAAGTAAAACAATGTGAACAGCTTAGTAATCAATTAGCAATTCATTCTCTGTACACTAAGCTGTCGGCTGACAGTAACAAGGATTCAGTAACTCATTTGATGCTGGTGCAGGGTGCTTACTGTGTATCTATCTAAAGATATTCTTTCGAGCTACCCACAATTTCTGTTTTAATTATAAGCTCCTAAAAAGATGGTAATGAAAGTAGCTGTTAAAAAACACTACAGCAACAATGAAAATCTGCAAACTGTTAAGAGCACAGGGCAAATGTCTTGTCCCCAGTGCTGTCATCTGAATCACACAAATCAAGACAATCAGTCCAATTCGTCAACTTGCATTTAAATGCTGACCCTAGTTAAACCCATGGTTATTGTGACATTACATTACTCATGGTACTACAACATTTCAGACAGATATTTAGACAGATAAACCACATCATACAGAAAATCTCAATTATATGAGCTTGTCCCAGATAATCAATCCGAGATCTTGAAAACAACACATTTATTGAACATTTTTCCCAGTGACAGAAAGCTGGGGAATGTTGCAACCGAGTATGTGATATATTTATTTTATACTTATTTTAACCAAAATTTTACCAGTAGGTTCGTTTAAGACAGTAAAAATGGCAATGTTTATGTTCCAAGAGAAGACATTGACAT
This sequence comes from Limnodynastes dumerilii, assembly GCA_011038615.1. NCBI lineage: Eukaryota > Metazoa > Chordata > Amphibia > Anura > Limnodynastidae > Limnodynastes > Limnodynastes dumerilii. Next base: position 298,357 of record WWET01000148.1, on the reverse strand, counting down.
TCATCATCAGTTGAGTGAAATACATGGTGTCGTGGACATGAAAAATGTATGTTCTTGGGTGCGAAATTTCAAACATGGACTCGAAAAATGTATGTTCATGGGAGTGAAAGTTCAAAGAAGGCTGAACATAAGTGCGAGAATAAACTCAGTCACAACCACAGTAGTTCCAGTGGCTTTAACACCCCCCCAAAAAAGTGTTTGCAGCGGTCACAGTTGTGGCATTGAAGTTGTGAAAAATGTGTTGGTTGGAAGGAGACTTTGTTGAGAAGTGACAGTAGCTTCAGTTTCCTGGTGCATGTGCTTTTCAGGGACAAAATAGGAGACTTACTTTGCTGTAATGTATAATCTCACTTATGCACAATCAGAACATATAGTCCATATACTTTAAATGTTTATTTTAATAACCACCAAATGCTGGGTTACAAAGTGCGGCTTAGTTGTTGGCTGCTATACAGTTTTCAGACATTCCAACAAAATATATATTTGTGAAATAAAAATCAAAACTTAGCACGCACGCCAGACGGTCGCTCCTCAATGTCAGAGGCCATTGCTACATGGAATGCATTCCGTGCATAATGGGTCTCTGTACACATGTGCTGGAGGCCCTGCCAGGGTACTTGTGCATCAGCCATGCATTTGTACCCTGATGTTATTAAATGTGGATCCAGCCCAGTAATATTACATAAAAAAGCTGAATTTTAAAAGTGCTTAATTCTTAATGTGTACTTTGATTTTAGAAGATTCTATGAGGTTGAATGAAAAAAAAAAAATTGGGCTCCATTTACTATCATTAGTGCATCGAGTGCTAATGTTAACAGCCTGGCAGGACCACGGGTAGTATTTACAAATATTTTACTAAGCCAGCACTCCAAGAAATACTGTAGAAAAATGTATTATTTTCATCCAGAGAAAATCACCATTTGATTAAAGTGCAAAAGTAGTGTACAAAAAACACATTGTGTCCATAAAAGCAGAAGCTATGACAGATATCAGACAGGTGAAGGCTTAGCGGGTGTCCATATGTACTCCATGTAGCAATGGTGAGCCCATCTGGGCAGACAACATAAGTTCAATGTATACGATTCCAAGGGGAGGAGAATCCAAAGCAAAAAGTCTATGTAAGCTACAGTACAAGGACGCTGCTAAGCATGACACCAATAAACCGACAGCTGGCACTTGTGCATAGTGCTGTCTTTAGGGGTCCATCTGTCAAAACGAAGGTGCTATCATCAATACAACATGGTATAAATATATTCACCACAGGTGGCACTTGATCGGTCCGCTAATTGAGGGAGGTGCAACTGGCTTGCCCTTCCATTAGCAAACCGGCCGTCCACGTGCAGGGCTCACCTGAATGACATCAACAAGAGCACGTACATACCATGCAATGCGTCTCTGCCTCATCAGCCGGAGTCCACGTAGTCATGGCAACCAGACGCTGTACTCGAACCAGTCTGGTCGCATAGCCTCATCAAAAGCAGATCGATGAGCAGTCATCTGCATGTTTGGGACAAATGGTTGACATTATACAATTTACATAGGAAGTCTGTGGAATCCCGTAGATTCTTGAGTCAACCGGTGTCACAGTATTTGGACTACCTATTGCAACACCTTGTTATAAGGTCCAAGAGCTATATTAGGGATTCCACAGACTTCCTGTGTAAATTGTATAATGTCACCCATTTGTCCCAAACATGCATTCTAGTGACTATGAACGTTACCAGTTTGTATACAAACATTGACCACGTGGCGGAACTTAAAGTCATACGTGACCTCATTGCTGTCTCCCCCCATTTTGATGGATCCTCAGTTTATTTGTTTATGTTATTGTTAGAATTTGTTCTGACTAGAAATTATTTTTTATTTCAGATTACTTATTATCTTCAGAAACAGGGGACAGAAATGGGGTCAAATATGGTGCCCGCGTATGCCAACTTATTTATGTAATCATATGAATCTAAATACATCTTAAATGATCCAACATATTCTAAATTTATCACCTTTGTGTGTTTCATAGATGACATCTTTTTGTTGTGGTCAGGTACCATTGAGGACCTGCTGGTATTTGTCCATAAATTGAATAACATTGAGGGATTTATTAGATTTACGGTAGAAAATAGTGACACCAAAATGAGTTTCTTGGATGTTCTGGTGGAATGCTCTGAAACTGGCTTCATGACACAAATTTATAGAAAAGCAACCGATAAAAATACCTTACTTAAAGCTGATAGCTTTCACCCTAATCCTCTAAAGAGCAGTCTGCCATATGCACAAATGGTGAGAGTAGTCCGGACGACTTCAGACAGGGATACATTGGAGAAGGCTCTCCTTGAGATGGTTGTTTGCTTTATTCAAAGGGACTATACCAAAAACGAAGTACAAATAGCTATTAATAAATGCTTGCAATTGGAAAGGAGTCAGTTGTCGGACACTAAGGCTTCTAATAGATCAACTAATTCAAAACCACTTTTTCTACTAGGTGAGCTTAAACGAGTTATTAACCGTCACTGGCATATTCTTGCATCTGACAACAAATTGGTGGTGTTATAGGTGACCCCCCGATGTTCAGCTATAAACAAAGTAACAATCTAAGGGACTCACTAGTTAAACATGATATTCCACCTAAAAGAAACAAAAGTTGGTTGACTGCTAAACCTGGTTCATTTAGGTGTCCAGGATGCATAAATTGTAAATTTCTAATAACTGGGAATATGTTTAAACATCCTACTAAACCACTTAATTTTAAAATCAATTATAGGCTTACATGTGTTGTTTATTTAATACAATGTACGTGTAATAAGCTTTACATCGGGAAAACCTTCCGTATGTTGAAGGAGCGCATGGAGCTCCATAGATCTTCGGTTAAAAAAGCCTTCCAGCAAATGGACAATGCCATGCCCCCTGTTGCTAAGCACTTTGTCATTTTTGGACATACAATGAATGACTTGCGCTTTATGCCCATTATGCATATACCCCCTAGATAGAGATCTTTTGCTACTTAGGAAAGAGGCCAAACTCATCCATTTATTTGATTCTTTGGCCCCCAATGGCTTAAATGAGGAGTTGGGTCTATCATGCTATTTGTGATTATTTCTGTTATATTTATTTTGTATCACATGTATCTTTATTATGTTTTGTCAATTTTGTTTATACATCGTTGCCAGTTTGTAATAATGATCAACATTTGGCATTGTATTTTACTTGTACCCTTGTTTGATTACCCACAGATGACTGCTCATCGTTCTGCTTTTGATGAGGCTATGCGACCAGAGTGGTTCGAGTACAGCGTCTGGTTGCCATGACTAAGGGGACTCCGGCTGACAAGGCAGAGATGCATTGCGTGGTATGTACGCACCCCTGCTGATGTCATTCAGGTGAGCCCTGCACGTGGACGACTGGTTTGCTGACGGAAGGACAATCTGGTTGCACCTCCCTCAATTAGTGGACCGATCGAGTGTCACCTGTGGTGAGTATATTTATACCATGTTGTATTGTGATGATAGCACCTTTGTTTTGACAGATGGACCCCTGAAGATGGCACTATGCACAAGTGTTATTGGTGTCATGCTTAGCAGCGTCCTTGTACTGTAGCTTACACAGACTCTTTTTGCTTTGGATTCTCCTCCCCTTGGAATCGTATACATTGAACTTATGTTGTCTGCCCAGATGGGCTCACCATTGCTACATGGAGTACATATGGACACCCGCTAAGCCTTCACCTGCTATCTGTCATAGCTTCTGCTTTTATGGACACACTGTGTTTTGTGTACACTACTTTTGCACTTTAATGAAATGGTGATTTTCTCTGGATGAAAATAATACATTTTTCTACAGTATTTCTTGGAGTGCTGGCTTAGTCTCTATTTGGACAATTTTTGTCAGTTATGCATTACTAGCCAGGCACCCTGCCAACAAAATACTGTTTGCTAAGAGAGTGCACCTAGGTCCATGACCTATTTTTTTCATAAAAAAATAAATAAA
>WWET01000148.1:265187-280540 GCA_011038615.1 Limnodynastes dumerilii | reverse complement strand
GGCCCATACGTTCACAATTACGCTACGCTAATGAGCGTATTTTCTATGGTGCGCATGCGCAGTACTTAGAAATAGACGATTTTACGTCTCTGCCACGCGTAAATTCTCTCCGATGCGTTGTTCTGGATCAGGCCCATTGTGTTCATCTTGTATAAGATGCTTTAGAACCATATAAATTAAATATGATGAGGATAATAATAAATTACAATTAAACATAACATTAAAAATAAAATTTTTAACATAAAGCATAAATCATTGAAAATATTTATTAAATAAATATTTTAAAAATATATATTTTAACTTTGTTTTAATGTTTCTATAAATATATATTGTGTATATTATACATTTTCAATCCAATCTAATTGTTTTGTTTAAAAAAAAAAATGTAATGCTTTATTATATACTCAGGTATTTAATGAAAGTCATGTCCCTGCTATTGTAAGTGACTTTGTTGCTCTTACCACTGAACCATAGCTTTTGCTTGATCACCTCTGGCAGAAGATGTAGACAGATCGGTTTTATTTCCATGGATCAACATAATGGATTAGTAATCTCTTGAAAACAGAGGGTTTGAGTGTCATTGAAAGCTACATGCAACCTAAAGATGAATGCCTTTTATTACAGAACCAAAGATTAAGTATCCATCACTGTAAATGATTTAACAGAAAGTGGAGAGCCACCACAACATCTTAACATCTTTTTTGAACTTGTTAGATAGCATTTTTAGATTTCTGACAGGCAGTATTATCTCAGCATGTAAAAAGTGTAAATTCATTTGCACCCTTCACATTACAACATGGCTTGTCTAGGGACAGATTTGCACAATTTTGTGCTGTTACTCCTAACTTTGCATCCGCCAATCATTCATTTCTAACACCTGGGTTTAGATTTACTAAACTGTGGAATAGGAAAGGATGTTCTCCATAGCAACCAATCAGATTCTAGCTCTCACTTTCCTGTTACATAGTAGAGAATGCCAAATAGAATCTGATTGATTGCTGTGGACAACATCTTCACTTTTTCTTTTCCGCAGTTTAGTAAATCTAGCCCCTGGAATGATAATAAAGATCGATAGGATATAGGTAGTTAACACTTTTTAGATCCATACATGAAAGTTGAATTCCTCCCAACAATTGAGATTTGGATCATGGAACAAAATGTCATGGCCTGCTAGGGGGGCGTGACTACTAACACCCAATGAGTGGGTCTTTTTTAAAAGTGGGTGTTGCGTGCCCTTTGGTAGGTAGGAGAGATGCACATGCATCTACAGTGATGTCTCACTGACATTGGTGTCAAAGATACAGTAGCTAGTCTACCCCTATTGTGATGTCTCACTGAGCTGGAGGTCAGCAACACATATGTGGGTAGCGAGAGATAGGCTGGTAGAGATGAAAGAGATAAAATTCTAGAGTTTTCCATTAAAAAGGGAAGAAAAGGATCAGAGAACAAAAGTGTAATGGGAAATGTTATATCCATTTGATACTGGATTGCTGTATCTTACACCTAAATTATTTAAAGAGATCCATCTTAGTTCTACTTTCCATTATAGTTCTATGTGCTACTATTGATGTGCGTGAGATAATTATTGTCAGTGCTTTTTTTTAAGAAAAAAGGTGTCGAAACTCACATCAGCTCATGCGTGACCACACAACCAATCACAAGCTGAGCAGCGCCACAAGCCAGGCAATGCCAGCACGGACGAAGCGCGTATGCATCTGACTTGACACACAAGCAGCCCGCATGCACCATTTTAATGATTTTGCTGCCGAAACTTTTAAAACTTGGAAAATCTGTTAAAAAAAGGTGCCGGAACTCCGTTCCAGTGTGTTCTGTGACAAAAAAAAGCACTGCCTATTGTAAGCCATAATAAAAACACTATTGGAGTAAAAAAGAAAATTTTAACAGCATTATTACAAATGAATAATAAATGGCCAGACAAATAAGCATAAACTTTTGTATGTCAGGTGGAAGAAATAAATACATAACAGATATTTTTGTGATAAAAGTAGTAATAGTCAAGTTTAAAAACACAACTTTAATTTAACAGACCATTCAGGCTGCAAAGTGAGTTTTGAGACACACAAAGTACACATGGCCATGCTTTTCCTTATAGTAGTATATGTGTCGGCAGGATAAGTGATAGGAAAATGCATGTAGTGTTTTTTACTTGGGGAAAAACACATGTCAACTATTTTGACATGTGTTTTTCAATTAAAGTGTGTATTGCTTTCTCGGAAAGTGCCTCACACAGAAGTTTTTTTTCAGCCCTCACGGATCGCACCAGAAGCGATTTAGTCAAATCGCCTTTAGTGAATGAACCGTGTTGTATAGGCAACATTAGAAAAGTCGGGACTGGGAGGGTAGAACGATGTTGGTCGATTTGGTGGTGAAAAAGCCCAAAGTCCCGGGACTTTGGCTTTAGTAAATACGACGATGGTGAAAAACCATCTAAAGTCCTGGGACTTTGGGCGATTTGGCAAAATCGACTTTAGAAAATGAGGCCCTTAGTCTCTGAATAAACTCTACACTGTTCATCTATGTACAGTATATTAATCCACAAGCCGCAACAGATATAATTGTATTTATAGACCAGTGTTGAGTCCTACAGTATCTAAGTTCAATGGAAATAAAACCATTGTGTTTAATATAATGAGCATCTGTAAAGCGCAGAGGGAATCTGGTAAGAGAAAGGGATGTCTTTAGTAAGAGCTTTATGATGGGAATCACATTTTAGTTCTGTGCTTTTTGCAGGATAAATGAAAAAGATGCTAAACTATTTAAATATAGAGTGCAGACTCGTGACGCTTTAAGGGGGAATTCAAATTCCTCCCATTATTTTTGTGGGAATGTAAATAAGATTTGGTGAGACATTTTTGAATTCTTGTATTCCTGTAATAGCTATATAAAGAAAAGAGGTTGACTGCACAGACCTCCAATATGATTATAACAACCCTAGGAGCTACCATTACTCCTAGATTATAGTCAGACAAGAGGAAAAGAAAAAGTAAGGAGTATGGGTATGGGTGAACTCTAATTGCAAATACAAGCTGTCCATATAAGTGGGAACAGCCCAAAAAAACTGTATAAAAGTTTGAATTTTATTTAATGAAATTTAAATTTAATTAACTAAAATTCAAACTCTTATACGTTTTCTTTGGCTGTTCCCACTTATATGGACCGCTTGTATTTGCAATTAGAGTGCACCCAAATCTTCCTTAATAGCAAACTGCTACTGTATTTGGTACAGTTTTACGGGGTGCCTCCTGGGGAAAGTTAGCTCGCAATTTAAAAACTTCGTCTTCGTCTGGGGGCGAAGTCATCACTGACGAAACGCGTAGGGGTGGGACTCGGACACACACCTCCAGAGTTCATACTCTCCAAACCCCACGTGTGTACAGATCAGACGGACCCGCTGCAAGCCTTGTTCCAGGACGCTGCTACAGCTTGCCATGCTGGTCACCGTTATATGCGCCATTTGAACCATTGGGTTCTTTACTTCTGGTACGCTGCTATCTGTACTTTTGTGCAATATCGTGCAATTACATCTTTGTCTGTTCTACGTATATTTTAATGGAATACCTATCTTCTAATCTGCTTATGGTACGCAGGTTATTTTACAATAATAAAATAATTTTTTACTAAATGATAATGCACCATAGAGCGCACTTTTGTTCTTCTTTTCTTTACTATATATATATATATGACCCAACATTGGGACTCATTGTTAACGTTAGACCACCATAAGCAGAAAGGCCTTGACGGTGGCTGGTGGCTTATCATATATTTGCAAATATGTGTAACAGACATTTCTGTGTATTATTTTACAGATAGAATGGTATAGTCTGTTACTGGGTAATGGCAGTGTTGCTGGGGCATTTCCTTTCCTGTGTTTCTATTACTAGCAGATTACCTGCCTTTCATGCACCTGTTTGCATTTACCTATAAACTGAACTGAGCAACTTCCATTCTGTGGGCCGGATCCAGACCTCCAGATGTTACGCTTGGGTTACGACAGTAACCCTAGCGCTGCAAAACTCGTATGGAACAATAGTTCCTTACGACCCATTTACTCACAAATGGGCTGTTCTTCCCCTCCGCCCGCTAAAGTGGGTGGGGAAAAGCATGCAAAATGTACAGTGTGGGGGCTCCCACACTTGTGCGTATCAGCGGTTGTACAGGCCGCTTAAGCGCACAACTACATTAAGGTTGCCTTACATTAAGTACGCACGAGAGAGGGGAGTGACAGGGGAAACGTTCGGAGAACGTGCAGGGGTCTGGATCCAGCCCTGTGTGTGTAAATATATATTGATGATTTTCTAAGGTTTTGTTCAACCAAGTTATAAATAAACTGTTCTAAAATATAATGTCTCACTGTGTGACTTACATTTACAACCAAGTTTAACCTTATTTCTATTGTCAATCATGGATCAAACTAGTAGTAAAAGAGAATAACAAGAAAGGGTCAGAAAGGGCATTTTAAAAGGAAATGCTGGTTGACAAGGAGATCACCTATTGATTTACACACGTATGTGGTGACTGAGGTAAAAAGCAGAAAACAGCCAGCATCCAACACATCATCCAAAGGCAAGGAAAGGTTTGAAACTCCGCTCTGAGGGTTAATAAATAAAACAAAGCGCTGGTGGAGAGACCCGACATTTATATGGATCACAATGAAAACAGCTATTTTCTATGGTGATCTATTGTTTGTAAATAAAAAAAACATTTTTTTCAACATTATATGTATAGAGCAACTTTCTTCTACAATGTCTCAAACATTCATAAATTCATTCATGAATAATAATTGTGATGGCCATGACAAAATAATTGAGAACACTTCTTTACATAAATAAATAAATATATAAACCCACACACACACACACACACACACACACACACACACACACACACACACACACACACACAGCCTCTATTACATATGGGAATTGTCATCCTAAACCTCTTCCCTGATGCATCATCTTCTGCAGGAAAACAGTGTATATTAACAAGCCATCCAGAATCCACTATAGGCAAAATTAATAGATACCCCCTCCTGTCTTCAACTCTAGCAACTGTCATCAATATTTTTGTAAGGTGCATTACTTATATAGACTGAGAACTGCTGCAGAAAACGGCAAAGTACAGAGTAGAGAAGAGTAGAGAAGCCTACATCTACCAAGTACCTACTGCTGCTGGTCTCCTATCAGGATCACCATGTGCTGGATCCCGGTGACTTACACCCACTGTTCCATTCATACTGCCCATACATTATACTGCGGTTATGCATGGTAGTCCTGAACGTACAGAGCTAGTTTCCATATGTCCAGATCTTCCATATGTGGGGCGTGGCAGACCTACATTTGTACTTTATATACAAATGAAGGGGGGGAGGATTACAATTTAAATCATACAGTAAGGGTAGGATTTAGCCCTTACGTACAATTGTCTTGTTCACATGTATACCCTTACCCTTATACCCTTACATGTGGACAAGATTTCGCAGGGCTCTGGTGATTGGCGCATGCTTTGTTTCTAGGCATGTGTAGAGGGGAAATACCTATTATGTGGTTTATGTTTGTGTCCATTCATTGCAACACTACCCATAGCTGTCAAATTCTCATGAACATTTGTGTCATGCATAGACATCATTGTATAAGGCTCCCTAGTTGAATGCACAGTTTTAAAGACTTGCGGATTACTAATCGTTCCTATAAGTAATTATATGGAAGCTCTGTTGCAAGCATAAAAAAAAAACAGTGTTTCTAATATATGGAAATATAATCATGCTGTTTTTTACATCTAATTTCTCTAGACATTATGAATCAGCATAACGTAACCAAACACTATCAAACCAATGCAATTATGTTCCAAATATTTTATAGCAGCTAAGTAAATCCAGTAAATTTACTGTGAAGTGAAACTCCCTTTTATAAATGAACACATGGTAGTAGCTGATATGGTCTGGTCAACAACTATGGTGGGGATTTTATAAAGGAAACGGTTTGCTTATCTTGTGCCGCAGAAGATAGCTCACACCTTGTCATATGGGATTGTAATATTTCCATTTTGTATACAATTTAAATTCTGCATTTATAATAGATAGATTAAAAGAACAGCAAAATCATCTGCAAGAATTAAATGGTTTTGACATTATTTAACAGGAAGAATTTAGTCCTCCACAGTCCATTAAGAAGAAGTACATTCCAATTGTTAAAAATAAAGACAGCTAAGAATATCTAAAGATTTTAATTTAATATTATGGGCTATTTGCAATCCTAAATTCCGTACATGCGAGGGGGAGTGACACCCCATACACTCCCCTTGTGCGTACATACCTTTTGCATGCAGTATCATGCATACAGCATCTTGATGAGAAAGTGGGAAGTTAGTGCGTGTTCACTTACACATGTGGAATGTATACGTCAACTGTCTTCATTATATCTGGGCAGGGCCGGATTGAGAGCCATGTGGGCCTGGGGCTGAAAGTTATCCGTGGCCCACACTATATAGTATACTTTGGAGGAAAATGTAAGTTCCTGAAATTCATCTTTATGCTCTGAAGGAGATCTGCAGTGTGTTGGGCCTATTTTCAGATGGAGGCCTGGGGCTGTAGTCCCATTAGCCCCATTGTTAATCTGGCCCTGTATCTGGGTTCTGGTGCTATGACTTTAAAACCAATAAGTAGGTTATGAAAATATTCTTGCAGGAAATACTTCCTCTGTACTGCTGCAATGCAGTTTTATGATGGCAATTTCCATTACTAACGCATATTTTCTTTTATTGAAACCATTAAAGAAGTTACAGAAAGTTAGCCATTTTTTACTTCCATTACAACAAAGTTAGAATTACTCACTAAGCAACCACTAAAAGAATTATTTTATCTCTGGAGATGGTTGCCCCCCAAGGACATTTCTCCTGTATAATATTATAATCCACAGGCTGATGTATCAGAGGATGATTTTTCAAAGCTGCTCAGATTTCCACCTTGTAGTTATGGAGGTACTTTGAAGTGGAGACCTAGCACCTTATCAGTTCACTCCAGAGATTTATGTCAGAAAATCATTTTCTACTCAAGTTAAATATGACTATACCGTAAAAATAATGAATCACTTATAAAGTATATCTTTCTAATAAATGTCAGTAACAGCTAATCTAATGCATTTGAGTAGTCCCATTTGATGAAACCAAATTAAAATAATTTCATTTAGAGCAGTGTTTCTCAACCTCGGTCCTCAGGGACCCCTAACAGTGCATGTTTTCCAGGGTTACTGCTGGAGCACAGGTGTGTTCATTACTAACTGTCACATTTTAAAAGCTCCACAGGTGCTGCTCATTATATCACTTGTGATTCTTTAAGGAAACCTAGAAAATATGGACTGTTAGGGGTCCCTGAGGACCGAGGTTGAGAAACACTGATTTAGAGGCTTGAGGAATTAAAGGCAAGATGTCTTCCACTATTCAGTATTCCTGAAATAGCATTTTAGATGCAGTGAGGTCACATGACTGCAGTACACTTTCCCTCTTCCTTTGTGGATACACTAACAGCTATGCTCTGATTGGTTCTTTTAGATTTATAAAGCAGATGAAGAGTGATCTAATTACCAGTTTACAGCACCTGTTTTCTAGTACTGATTTTAGTTCCTGTTTCCCGAATTCCTAACAGTCACAAAATCATCACTATTGAATCAATGCATGGTATTCAACATGGCTATCTACTGAATGTATTAATCATTTGATGTTTAGTATTAGCAATTATCAATCACTGGATACTGCTATTGGTTTGTGAGTCATTATATGTTGCACTTGTTATCCTATTCAATCTGCGGATGTTATTCAATCTTCAAAGGTACATAGTTTCTTTTACCTATTACCTTCAAGGTCAACTTACAGTTTGTGGATCTACTGGAAATATCACTTTGGAATACTACTAGTTATTGAAATATATAGCCTCAGAAGGATAGAACAATCTGCTAGTATATACTGTTTAAAGCTATCTTTAAGGAGAATGTCTTCTGATTATTTATGTAACCAAACTGGTGAGTCATATCTAACCACTTTGATCATTTCTTTTTAATATTTATAAAAAAATAATAATATGGACAAAAATGATCCATGATAATCTTGGATGAAAGCATAGGCTAATCTATGACAGTCCACCATCAGAATTTAGACATATGTTAGATCTGAACCTCTTTGGCTAATTTCTCAGATTAAATAGGACTGAGGATAAAATTAATAGAATAGAGGTTTTATCTCGTAATTTGTGGATTGATAAAATGACAACGTTGTTTTTTTTTTATAAAGCTCCTTTTTACATTTTAGCCTTGTTACAAATGAGTTGTAGTTTCAGTTTATTAGAACAAAGTAACTGTGTTAATCTCATTAGCATGAATGCCCCTTAGCATGATTCGTTTTGGTGTGGTACAAGAGTTAGTAGATCTTAACAGTATCTATTTTGTAGGGATAGAATCTTGGAAGAGTGTAGCTCGTTTTTTATAAAGAAAAATCAAACAACTGTTATAATTATTACTTGTATTTGAACAAGTAAGAAAGCAACCACTGAGATGTAGTAAACAAATATATTTGTCACAGCTTATTATTGAGTACAAAGATGACATCAATAAATTATCTAAAATGTACTAAAAATCAGATACACAAAAGGGAAACTAAAATGTTTCCGTTAAACTAAAATGGATGTAACACAAAATAAAATGCAGCATAAAAAGAAAATAAATGTTATTCTTGGCATGGGGTCAGTTTCAAAGTAAAAGTTAAATATATTCTCTGTTCCCACTTTGTGCTAAGTAAAGGTTCCAATAACCATTATGTAGGTGGTATTTCTTTGACATCTGTTGAGCTATTGTAATTGGAGATTGACATACACAGAGAGAAAAATGCACACATCTACACTCTCAGCCCCCTACAGCGTTATTATTTCGACAAATAGGAGCCAACAAAAGCTGTCCATTTACTTCCTGAGAGGAAAATAACTCACTTCATCTTTCTCCAACAGAAGAGGATACAATTACTTCAAATACCAGCTTAAAGAAAAATAATGTATTTCAGTGGTTTATTTTTTTTTTCAATTTTTTTTTTATAAATCCAGCAGAAAACACATTTGCTTTGAGACCATGGTACACATTTATGGAATGGTTTTTTAAATGCATGACTGCAATGGATGTAAACACCACAGCCCATAGATACAAACACATTGAGATTAAGCATTTCAACAAATATACAACACAGAGAGTGTTGCAGTATTTCTTGCATTGAAAATCAATGCGGTACCGGATCAAATGAAGATTATCTCCCCCTGTTCCTAGGTGGACGTAATCTTCACTTGATTTAGGGTACCTAGTTAAATCCCAAAAGCAAGGTTATTTATACTGTGTCAAAGCCTACAAGAGTTAAGTTCAAGTGGTCCACAAATTGTGCATGAGGGGTTTCAGGGTGTGTCCATAATGGATAATGATGCAGGACATCTTTTTGTTGTACCACTGTTGTAATGCATGAATAAGCTTGGGGCAATATAATTGTTTAGATAAAGAACTGGGGCTCTTGAAGGAATGTTGTACTACAGTGAGACAATCAAATCAATTTATAGCTTTTTCTTAGAAGCAAGTGCTGCCCCCAGAAAAAATGTTTGAAGTCTAAAAATCCCAACACACATCTGTTACCTCCTAATACAGACATAAATAACACACATCTATATAGTTTTTCCTTGGCCTAATCTACCGTCTCAACTGTGAAGCTGCATGTGCACATTGATCCACATTTACTGTAACTGCAAAGTCCTTGACCTAATATTTGAAGACCTATTTTCAACAAATCCATGGGATTACACATAAAACTAGACACACCTAAATAAATATATTAGATTGTTGTCCGTGTCTTTATTTATAAGTTAAGTGGTATGGCTGTGTGGTGTGCGAGCGTATCCTATGCCGTTTGCCATTTATGTAACTGCAAAGTCCTTGACCTAATATTTGAAGACCTATTTTCAACAAATCCATGGGATTACACATAAAACTAGACACACCTAAATAAATATATTAGATATTGGATAATTTTGCCCTCCATTCGCCCCCCATACTCATGTTCCTTTGAAAAGCAAGTTATGAGGTGTAAACTTGATTTCCATGGTTGATAAGAATAATTATTTCATTTGGTTTATTTAATGCAATAGCTGAAAATAAATGTGTTCCAAGTAAGGTGATTTAACTATACTTGAAATAAATTCATTTCTTACAAGGCTTTGTGGCAGATTAGTTAAGTATGATGATGCTGTGGTCAGGGTTATAGATTGTAACAGTTAAAAGAATGTGGCGAATTTCACTTGCAACAGTTTGGAGTATAAATGAAAAAGTTTGATATAGAAATATTGTGGGTGGAATCAGTGATTCAATGGAGCAGAAACCAAAAGGGAGAGGCAGCAGTGCAAGACTGGAACAGGCAGAAAATCCAAAGCAGAAATGACAGGGGACTCCAGGAAAAGCAAGAACATGAGCAGAATATTATAACCGGCAAGGGGGAAGAAACCTTATGCTGTGGAAAAGCTCCTGAGCACACTAGGAGTCTCAGCTGTGTCCAAATAGCATTGTGTACCGTCTCTATACTTGACACTGCAAAAAAATGTCCCTGGATCAGTAAGTTTCTGCCCATATTGTGATAATGTTATGACTGCCATTTATTTTACATTAAATCTATAGATAAATAGAAAAAGCTTAACAATAATATGACTATCTGATTCCATTAAGCATGTTCCTTTAAAATAACACAGAAAAAAAGGTTTATCCCTGTGGATAAAATAATGAAACACGTTCAGCAATCAAAATTTAATAGTATCATTTTTACATGTAATTGTAAATGTTTCTGTTCTTTGTATAGGTCAGGTCATTGAGCTGATTTTCTTGGTGGAACATTATATACGCTTTACATATGACCTTCAAGAAACCAATTAATGTTAATATTTCCAGCCTTTAAAGGTCGATCCACAGTGCCTTAACCTCAACAACAAATTAAAGATAAATGGGAGTACAGGAAAGATTTACAGTAGAACAATAGTATTTACATATCCTGTTATACTCAAACTCCCAGCTTAGAGTTATCACAGAATGTATGAATGAACGAATTAATTAATAATTTTTTCCTAATCTCACATATTTTCTCTGCTAAACTTTTATGCTCTATAGACCAATAGTTTATTTGGGACAGTATATCTTTCTCCAAATATTCTCATTAAAAATTTGCTTTAATTTTAACGATATCAAATTCCATTTATATACCGTACATTAAGTCATAGCTTTCCATTTGGACAACTGAAAATCAGGCAACATCCATTCTTAACAGTAGCAAGAAAAATGGCTGCGCTTTTAACAAATTATATATGTGCAAGTGTATATATAAATATAGGGGTGCAGCCAAGGACCAAAGTGACCACTATGTAAATACAAGGAACAAAAAAGGTCAGGCGCTCCAAACATACATTAAATTACATTAAATTTAATGTATGATTGGAGCGCCGGACCTTTTTTGTTCCTTGTATTTACATAGTGGTCACTTTGGTCCTTGGCTGCACCCCTATATTTATATATACACTTGCACAAATTGAATTTGTTGAATAGAAGCGCAGCCATTTTTCTTGCTACTGTTTAGTTTCATTTGGGAGTCTGACCACTCCCCAAACATGGCCGCTGCAGGCTGTTCAAATGCAGGTAGTGTCTTAACAGAGACCTCCTGTGTACACATATAGCAAATGGATAGGGACTCACCTACAGGAGGTGCCTTGACGCTGGGCAGGTGAGCTTAACCCAATATAGCTATATTGTGAACTAAACCTCCTTTTTATTTATGTGCTGACACATCCATTCTTAGTCAAACTAATACTTGTTAATCACTGTGTTTCATATTTATCTTAACATTGTGTAAAATATTTATTACATGTTAGAGATTTCCAGGACTAAAAAATATAAATTCTCATGGAAAAAGCACAATAGTGGAAGTTAAGTTTACAGAAGAAATTCAATTAATGTACAAATCACTATAATTTTATAAACACTGGGCTGAATCCAGAATTAAGGAAAATAGCTGGCTTATTTATGCTATATCCGTACGTCAACTCTGAATTATTATTTATCATTTATTTATAAGGCACCACAAGATGTCCGCAGCGCCGTACAATATACAAGAAAATACAGTACAGACATACAGGGTAGGGATGGACAGCAAAGTACATAATAAAATATAATGTAAATATAAAAATATCACAAAAATACAATAAAGTGAAGCAAGCACAAAACACAAGGCAAAACGCAAGGTGTCAAGCCTGGCAGATC
This sequence comes from Limnodynastes dumerilii, assembly GCA_011038615.1. Classification (NCBI taxonomy): domain Eukaryota; kingdom Metazoa; phylum Chordata; class Amphibia; order Anura; family Limnodynastidae; genus Limnodynastes; species Limnodynastes dumerilii. The sequence goes on along the minus strand of WWET01000148.1, from coordinate 268,208 downwards.
AGGGAGGAGAGGACAGAGTGCAGGGAGAGGTTGAGAGGCAGCCACCTGGTGGGGATGAGGTAAAAGGGTAGCAGATGGGGATAAGAGGGTACAAAGTGAGGGGGGGAGTGATGGAGGAGGGAACAACACTAGGATGGAGGGCCCTGCTCAAGTGAGCTAACACACTAAGTGGGAGGGATGAACATACAGAAGATATAAAGAGGGGAAAGGAAGTGGACAGCTGGCTAGAGGTGGAAGGAAGTTAAAGAAGGGATAGATGTGAGGATGTTAAGTGGAAGAGGGGTAGGCTAGTCTGAATGGGTACGTTTTGAGTGAGCGCTTGAAGACCTGCAATGTGCGGGACTTCAGTCTGACTGAAGAAGGGAGGTCATTCCAGTGCAGAGGTGCAGCATGGGAGAAGTCATGGATACGGACATGAGATGTGGTGATCAGTAGGGAGGTCAGACAGCGCTGGCTAGCAGAACGTTGAGGGCGGGAAGGGGTGTGCATGTTGATGAGGGAAGAGAGGTAGGGAGCAGTGGATGAGGAGATGGCCTTAAAGCTGAGCATGAGGAGTTTAAAGAGAGGTCTGAAGCAGACAGGAAGCCAGTGGAGTGTTTGACATAAAGGAGAGGCCAAGGCCAAGATAGAGCAGCGTGAGAGGAAGATGAGTCTGGAAGCAGCATAGAGTATAGATTGAAGGGGGAAAAGACAGGTGAGCTGGAGACCTACAAGGAGAAGGTTACATTAGTCGAGGCGTGATATGACTAGAGAGTGGATGAGGGTTTTAGTATATTAATTGGTGAGGATGGGTGCATGCAATGTTGTGTAGTTGGAAATGACAAAAATGAGAGTGGGAACGGATGTCTGGTATAAAGGAAAACGAGGAGTCAGGGATGACACCTAGGCAACAAACTTGAGGGGGTGAGGAGACAGAGGTATCACCAGTGGTTATGGTGATGGAGGGGGTTGGAATCCTATGGGTAGGAAAAACAATGATTTCCATTTTGTCCATTTTCAGCTTGTTGAAGCATTTGGCCATCCATGTGGATGGGGATGCAAGGCACTCGGAAATCTTAGATAGAAGAGAGGGATTTAGGTAGAGGAAAAACAATGATTTCTGTTTTGTCCATATTCACCTTGAGGAAGTGTTTGGCCATCCATGTGGACAGGGACGTAAGGCACTCGGAAATCTTAGACAGAAGAGAGGGGATGAGGTCAGGGGAGGAGAGGGAAATTTGAGTGTCATTAGTTTAAAGGTGGTAGTTGAAACCAAAGGTGCTGATGAGGTTTCCCAGTGAGGAGATGTAAAGTGAGAAAAGGAGCGGTCCAAGTACAGAGCTGACAGGTCAAGAAGGATAATGATGGAGTAGTGGGCGAGATGAGAGTAGGTACTGGGTATGTGTAGTTCCTATTATTCTGCAAAGTACGCAGCCATATGATGTTCTTTACCATGCGGAAATCAGCTTCTATCCCCCATGCTTACGACATATGTATGGTGGGTGGCCGTAAACATTTAAATCATACAGTAAGGGCTCATGTGTGCACATTTCAATAGCTAAGGTTGCAATGGTCACAAAATCACTCTGCACACTCTGCACACATAGAAGAGCAGGGGGGGCACCCTGCTCTCCTATGTGCAGGATTGTGAATCAGAAATCCCCTTGCGGAGGCTACGTAAAGAATTTCTTTGTAAATCAGGATCACTGTCCATGTCATCATCATCCTAAATATATTATGTACATCTCTACTCTTCACATGCAGTGTATCTACCTGCTTCCCTTGAAATCCCACTATGAATAATACAATTGTTTACATACTGTTAGGTAATATCTTATCTTATTTTGAAACATCGGTTTGCAGTAAACTGAAAATAAAATAAAATTCTCAGCCTAAATCATTCCATTTTGCACTTTCCAAGTCCAAGGAAGTGTCTTGAGAGACTTGTCTACACTCTCCTCACACATTCATTCCTCATAATCTTTTGGAACCTCTTCAGTCAGTCTTTTTACCTCAAATTTCCATAAAAACTGCACTGACTAAGGAATACTTACTCCTAATTCTTCAGGATATTTCTGCTGAATTTCACACCATACTATTCTCATACAAAAGTTTTATTGTAACAAATGTTACACAAGGAGTCCAGCAGTCCTACAGTAGTTTTATTTTCAGGTAGAATATTTCAGTCCTGTTAACCTCTTGTTTAACTTTTTTGTAACGCTTACAATACAATATTAAGCTAAAATACACTTATAAACTGTACTTAGGGGAATACTCAATTCCATCTGGTGGTGCATGATGCAGTGAAGACTGAGGTGGCTTAAAATGTAAGAGTTCCCATACGGATGACAAAAGTTTTATGCCCTCAACAACTTCCACAATGTATGTGACAAATTCAATATCCTCTAAAATAAAACAACCTAACTATGCACAGGCTAACAAGGCTTATACTATTGTACCTTTACACATTTTCAATACAAACAACAATATGATTTTCTGCCAGTTCAGATATTGAAGTTTCTACACTGGCTCCCATGAGGCTGCCTAAGTTGAGCTGTGGTATCACAGTGCAGAGAGTATCAGCTTGTCTACTGCTCATTGTATTTAAGGGAAATGTTTAATTTTAGAGAGTTACCTTTGAGTATTCATACAGTATCTCACATGTCATTAAAAATACTAACCAATTCCAAGTATTGAAATGTTTAGCTCTTCTGTATATACAGTACTGTAGCTTTAATATATGCAGTTTACATAGGTCTTAGGAACGGGAAGACTCTGAATCACCATATGAACCTATTTATTTTAGGTTCCTAGTGACTTAGGAAGGAAGGGGCGGGTCGGAAAACTTAACAATGAAGATAAGTAGATTGTGTGGAAGGAGGCATTTCATTGAGGAAATCTGGGCGCGGTTAGGCAGAAACATTCTTAATTAGCCACCCCGGGCCAGATTCTGCGAAAAGTGCTACTGCGCATGCGCAGTAATTTTGGAACGTAATCTACGTTACTTCTTGCAACGTAGATTGCGTACACGTGGTCTTTAAA
>WWET01000148.1:211368-238232 GCA_011038615.1 Limnodynastes dumerilii | reverse complement strand
TGGGGAGAGCGAGGGCTGCAGAGACAGGATGGGGATACTGAGGGCTACAGAGACATGATGGGGATACTGAGGGCTGCAGAGACATGATGGGATATTGGGAGACTGGAGACACATTAGGGTGAGTACATGCAAGGGAGAGAGATTGGATGAATATATACACTGTACACACGCACAAACTGGATAACTAAGTGCTTACAAGGCTTTGCTTCTATTGTATATGCGGTCTTTTAGATCGCATATACGCAATCTACGTATCGAAATGATGCGCAGATTCCGTACACTAGCTACTACGCATGCACAGTAGCTATTGTTCATTGAATTACGTCCGTCTATGGAAGACGGACGTAGTTCTGGATCTACCCCAATGTTATCAATAACTTGATATAATGCAACATTATATACCGGTAATTATTATGTGCATACAGAATTAGAGATGACATGAGATGTTTACCAGTTCAGTTCTAAATTGCAATGTAAAATGAAAGCTGTTTAATAGTTTTGCACTAAGAAAAATAAAACTATTTTCCTTGCATGGAATTAATGCCGATGAAATTGCTCCCCTCCTAATGTTACAACAAGGTTTTCCCACGTGCAAACTGTTGCCATTGCTCCTGTTCTTTTAATATAATAGATAATTCCATTGACTTGTGATCAGAAAGCAACCTGAAAAGGAAGTAGTTGCGTTTCAGTACACTGCAATTCCAATTTAATGTTTCTTTCCACTTGATTTGCCGGCTAAGACTCATGGGCTTTCACAGCATAAGTATTCTACAGGGAAACACTGTTTGTTTGTTCAGTCTTCATGTCTATTTATTAATGAATACACAGGAGTAATCCAACAAAACTGCAAGTGTAGTGTGTTTTTTTAATGTTTTTTTTAGGTTTACTATAATAGTATAAATTGCTATTTAATTTCAAGTACTTGTAAATAAGCTAATATATGCACATAAACAAGTCATATTGCAAACTGTAATAGTTTAATTAAGCATTTTATAAATGTTCAAATTTGTGTCCTTACACAGGGGGGTCCGGTAGGAATTTGCGGCACAAAAAATATTGACAGAAGAAATACTGAGTTTCTCGAACCATAAAATCCTGACAAGTTAAAAATACAGAAACCAAAAGTCCCACCACATGTCATTAAATGACCCATATCCAGACAACTTAAATCCTGATACCTAATAATCCAGACACGGAAGAAATGTTGACAATTAGAATCCCAACTTGAGATAACAATGCCGACTAATTAAATTTCCAACAATTTTGATTCTGACTTTTTTGAGAAGTTATAACTTGAAATACGACATTTGTTATAGTCTCTTTTTTTGACAGTTAAACGCCGCTTTCTATTTCCCCTACCCCAACATCTATGCTAATTCTTACCCTAACCCTCCCCTTCCATTACCCTAACCTTAACCCTCCATTCCCCACAGTCTAAACCTAAGTCTTCCCTTCTGCAATCCATCCCCTTCCTGCAGTTAACACTAAGTCTCCCCTTCTACGATCCATCCCCTTCCTGCAGCTAACACTAAGTCTCCCCTTCTGCGATCCATCCCCTTCCTGCAGCTAACTCTAAGTCTCCCCTTCTGCGATCCATCCCCTTCCTGCAGCTAACCCTAAGTCTCCCCTTCTGCAATCCATCCCCTTCCGGCAGCTAACACTAAGTCTCCCCTTCTGAGATCCATCCCCTTCCTGCAGCTAACTCGAAGTCTCCCCTTCTACGATCTATCCCCTTCCTGCAGCTAACACTAAGTCTCCCCTTCTGCGATCCATCCCCTCCCAGCTGTCTAACCCTAAAGAAAACATTACAAAAAAAATAGGTGACAATAAAAATGATTATTATTATTTAAAGTCGGGATTATAATTGTCGGGATTTGTCGACTATTTTAGCAGTCTATATTTTATGTGTAGGGCATTTATTTTTGTCATGTGTAGGTAATTTATTTTTGTCAGTAAATTTACTAGTCGGCAATGTAACATGTCGGGATATCTGCAATGGGAAGCTGGTGTCAGTATTTCTTCCGTCTAAATTTTTTGCATCGGGAATATGACTACCACAAAAGCAGGGAGCACGCTGACAAGTTTCAGTAACAATTCAACATAGTTACTGATTTAGCAAAAGATTTTGGGCCGTTATGCAGACTACAGAAAGACCGCATTTACGCAATCTATGTAAGTAAAAGATACGTAGATAATGCAAAAAATGTACTACACATGTGTAGGAAAAACGCTAAACACCGGATGTATATGTTATACGTCCGGTAGTCTGCATACAGCCCTATGTACTCAGTGTTGCAGAGCACGCACTGAAAGGATCCCCTGCTGGATCATTCTTTCTTTATTCCCATCATGCAGTTGTGCTACTATCCTGTGAAAGACATTATGCATCATTGATCTATTAGGAGTATCATATCAAACGATCAGAGACTGTTTAAACAATTCTGGAGCATCGTTGGACGATACATGCTGGTAAGATGTCAGCTTAAACTGTAATTGTAACTGTAATGCTTTACTGTTATATATTGGGTGTTTTTCTTTTTTGTTATTAGTCAATAAAAATAAATATTTCTGTCCTAGGAAAAATACACCATTCAGTTGAGTAGACTAACACTTATTTACTACAGTACAGCAGCATTTACTGTATTATGTCAGGGTTCCCGACTCTCCCGGAATATCCGTGAGACTCCCGAAATTTGGGCAGTTCTCCCGGTATCCCAGGAGAGCCGGCAAAGCTCCCGCAAGCCCCGACTAGCTACTAATATCTATTGTAATCCCTAGATTTACCAGGGATGGACGGGGCTTGATTATGTCATCAAGCCCCGTCCATCCCATATAACGCTAGAGATTACATGAATGATTGACGGTGGCGGGACTTAATGACACAATTTGCATAAAATGCATCAATAAGTCCTGCCTCTTGCTGCAATCTATTGCTTTAAAAAGTCAGCAACCCTGTGTTATGTTACTTTCAGACAATAAATTCAATAGTGAGATTTAAATGCCAGAATTCGAATTTTAAAGTTGCTTCAAGTCAAGGCAGAAGGCAGGAAAAAAAGCCTCCTGAGTATGTGTGGCTCTGAGAATGACTTGCTTTTATATCAACTGTTCATGGAAATTTAAGTAACACTACCATTGTTTATCAGTATTTATTGATCTATTTGTGTATGTTTTGGTTGCTCTGAGCAAAAAAGGTGTTAGGAGAATAATTAAAATGCTAGTGGAGATTTGAAATCCTTTCAGTGTGGTTTATGATTGATAACCGAAATACAACAGTAAATAACATATTTCTGTTTAGAATATGTTAGGTTCACAGACTGTGTTGAAGCTCTCCGCATCTTCATGAAAAATAGTGATAACAAAAATGTACTAGTTATACATTAAACATTTTTAAACTGCATAATGCTGGTCCTGGTGGAAGGTCTGCAGAATGCTGTATTTGCTAAAGATACAGATATGGGTTTTATTATGCAGCATGTTTGGTATTCAGGGTTTACAACATAATAACATTTTATCAATTTAAAACATCTGATGTAAAAAAAAGATAATAAAGTATATATGAAAAGAACCAACTATTTTCCCACATAGCACTAAGTATTTTCTCGTAATTAAAATACATCTTTTATAGCTCTAATAAAACCAATAGACAGTTTACATTTGTAAAACCTAAATCTAGTGGGGAAAAAATACAAAATCTACCTTCAATTCTAGAATACATAATCCCAAATACCAAATGTTAGACACTTCTTTAAAAAGGCTGGTATAATAATATGAAAAGGTGCTTTACGAAGTATTACTTTAGAGGTGTGTACTTAATAAATCAGTGCAATTTATTTGTTTCTTGCTTGCATTTGGTTATTTAAAGTCACAGGTAGAAAACGGTCTGGTATCATATAATATTATTTTAGACTTAAGCTGGCCACACGCTAGGAAGCTTATCAGTTCCACCAGCAGCTAGCCCAATAAACAGGACGATTTCCCACTAGGAAAATGCCCCGATATCTGCAACCCTTACATCTCCTCCCGATAATCCTGGCTAAAGAGGGAAGGCCCTTTCAATTGATGGGCTGCAATGCATCTCTTGCAGAATGCAGAGCTGTCATTATTATTTGCAAAGCCTGCAAATAATAATGGAGTCAGACATAAGGAGAAAAGCCAGCCAGGCGGTGGAGGTACAATTCCAATTTATTATTATTTATTAACAGGTTTTTATATAGTGCCATCATTACTTTGATTTACAGTTATAATTTAAACATTCACATCAGCCCCTGTCCCATTCATTGGAACTTACAGTCTAAATTCCCTATCACACACACACACACACATATAGACACATATTAATGTTAATTTTAGTTAGCAGTCAATTAATGTACCTGCATGTTTTTGGAGTGTAACCTCAGTGCTGTGAGACAGAAGTGCTAACCACTCTATCTATCTATCTATCTATCTATCTATCTATCTATCTATCTATCTATCTATCTATCTAATGTACTTAAATTAAGAGGTGTTTATTCTGGGCAGCTGTAGATACACATGATCCACCTTTGGAATTATAGAAATAAGTAGTGTGACTCAGCATGTCAAAATAACTTACTTTAAATAAAAGGAATATTTTTTTCACTTCCAGCATACAATTACTTTCTTTAACTGTATTTGCAAAAACACAAATAGAGTAGCAGTTACATTTCTATAAAGCCTGTAGCTTTGATACTGTACTGAATGTCACCAGTCACTAGCTGTCAAATTATTCTGCTGACAGCATTTCTCTTCCAGAAGATCAGAGCACTGACTATTTTAAGTAGTAGAGCTAAGAGCTTTGTTAGCATTCTGTCATGGATAATATTCGCACTAATTCTGGAAAGTTTATCAAATTAAGAAATCAAAGCTTACTAGAGTGACTTTCAGTGATATAAAAAAAAACAGAAATCTACAATCTTAAGACTTTGGCATTTGAGGGGAAGTATATCAATCAGTCATAATTTAGTTAGCATTTTTGGAAGTTTACTAGTTTGGGTGCTTTCATATTTTATGTGAACGATTGGCATTATTAGGAAAACAAATCAACCAATTGCTTCTTTAGCTGCTTAGCAAATAACTTAGATCAGCCATTTACCAATAAGGTTTTGGAACCCTGGTTTGTGGGCTTGTATATTATAGCCATATAAGGAATTGAAATGTTTGGCCCCAATACAAACTGATTGTAAATGTAAGTTCTAAAAATGACTTATACCGCTTTCACATCACCAACGTTGATAAACAGAGGAACCGCCGTGTCAAAAATAAGCTGCGTTATAAATCCACAAAAACCTGGGAAATTCCCGGGTCTGACACTTTCACATGTGTCAGGAATTTCCCAATTTAGTTCAAGTTTCTAGTAGCCATGTCAAAGATATTGTATATAATAACTTTAGTTCGATAAAAGCATATAAGCAAAATCTGGAGAATAGGGATAGAGCCAAATAGGTGTAGATATTTGGAAAGGCTGAACAAATATCAACAATGGAAGCGTTTAGATAAAAATTAACAGATGCTTAATAAACATATAAACACATACAATAAAAAAATAAGACAATGTAAAAAAGAATGGGTTGGTGTTGATGAAAAATATAAAAAAAATGGCAAACCTGGATTCACAAGATATAATAATATATAAAACTATTACAGAAATAAAAAAAAGTATCAACAAAAGTGTGCACGTGTATAAACTTCTCTCAAGCATGTTGATGATAGATCCCAGAACTGGGGTCAAAAAAATCAAATGAGTAATCTTAATCCATTGATATTGAATAATCTATATAGAGTTGAAAAGTAATCTCTATCTCAAACTCATGTTTAATTGTAGTATTAAAAAATATTCCAAGAACTAATGATCTTAATGTCCTTAAAATATGAATTAAAACAGTGAGGCCTCAAGTAATACTTAAATACTAAAATATAGAAGTTATTAAAGATACATGCTTGTATAATTTTGTCATAAAAACATATGCACTTTTAATGTAAGTCACTGAATTATGCAGTTACACAAGTATTATATATACTGTCTATGTACATTAAAACTAACTAGTAACATGGTTAAATATAAATACCATTAGTCTGTTTGGACCAGATTCAGAGCTTGAAAATAGGAAAAAAAATTTACTCCTTGGCAAAACAATGTTGATTGCAGGGAAGTCATTTCATCTGTTGCAAAAAGCATTAGAGTTGAGAGGTGATGTTTCCTATGCCAAGTCTAAATTACAGTGTGATAGTAAAGTTGGTCAGTATCTGTGTGCAGTAAGCAATTCAATTATATCCCTGCATGCAAAGACTACAATTAACTTGAAAACATGGTTTTGCCCAGGTGTAACCCTCCTCTCTTATTTTCCATCTCTGAATCTTGTCCTTAGTTTCTTAGGGGTATATTTATAAAGGTCGATTTTGCTAAACTCCTGGGACTTGCAATCGCCGTATTCACTAAAGGCAAAGTCCCGGGACATTAGTCTTTAGCAAAATCGACAGAAATCGTCCTGATGCTTGGCATAAAAAAAATACAAATCGCTGTATTCACTAAAGGTGATTTGTTTAAATCGCCTTTAGATCGTCGACAAATCGTTGAAAAATAAATTGCCCTGTGTGTGAGGCGCTTTCAATGAAAGCGCCCCACAACGTGCCTGAAAAACACATGTAAATATATTTGACGTGTTTTTCTCTTTACAAAATGCAAGCGCAGCATGTCTGGAATGCTTAGCATGGCTGCGCTGATAGAACTACATGGCTCAGTATGTAGTAATATCAACGTCAGCATGTTAAGCCTTCTAAGCATGCTACGCTGTCTCAGGTGCCGAAAAAAATAACTAATGACCATTCGCACACTAGAGGGCAGCCTTTTATAGAAAATATGACGTCATTTACATTAGGGGGCTCTAGTGAGCGTGCTAGTGTTTATGACATCATAATTACTATAATCATTCCGAATGGTCATTAGTAGCAGCGGCCATGAAGAGGAAGGAGCCTGTCGCCGGGGCAAGTGCCAGAAGAGGCCAAAGAACAGAAGAAAGGACCGGATCAGCATCTTCAATCAACAGGACAAGATTCTTCAAGCAACTGGAGAAGATTACCTGCAAAGAAGAAAGAAACTCCAAGCAACTCGTCCCAAGAATGACGAAAGCTAAACGTTGAGTCTGAAAATTTCACTTATGCAACACACAGTACATTACAACACATTTAGTACAACACAGGGTGGCCACCGGGGGTAATATTACAAAGTGGAGGGCAATTTAATCCATTTTAAATGTTTATTTTAGGCACATATGTATGTTAATGTATTTGTGTATGTCTTTGTCACACTGTATTTTTTTTCGGCACCAGAGACAGCGCAGCATGCTTAGAAGGCTTAACATGCTGACACTGAGATCACTAATCACTACAATGCTAAGCATTCCAAACATGCTGAGCTTGTGATTTTTTTTTTTTTAAAGAACAGTGATTTATCCCTTGAAAAATAGATGCATCTCGACGGGGATTTAAAAACTTGGCTAAAAATCGACAGTTAATAAATACTAAGATTTTTGTAAAAAAAAAAAAATCGGTCGATTTCAATTCGCTTTAAAAAAATCGACATTTGTAAATATACCCCTTAGATGCTAACACAACCTATATTCACAACTTAGTAAACCTCTGGCCTTCATTCCTTTCACATTAAGCTCATGTATCTTATGACAATGTTCACTGGGTCCCCATTCTAGTCATTAAAAACACCATTTATTATTAATTTTCTAGGTGCAATTTTTTGAACATATGATATTAAAGACTATACAGATGCAACATATAGCAGTCATAATAATGCTACATCTAATTATGTAGAAAGAACTAAGCAGAAAACCTTTTCGGCACATGCATGTAACGGTTTACACACAGAAGAGGCCCCTGTTTTTTTCAGAGTAGAGCAGATGGACAAGGGCATATATCCACTGTCAAGCCCCCCAAAACTTGCTATAGGGGCCATCAATGGCAAGTTTTGGCACCAACTCCACATATAAATCAGTATATGTGGAAAAGCGTCACCATGAGGCGACTTGGCACCTATTAGGGCTTGTGATTTGTTTATTTACAAAAGGAAGCTTTCTATGAATCCAGTACTTTATTCAAAATACTATTCCTCACATACCTTATCTCTGCTGATTATTTTTCCTTAGTAGCAGTAGAGGAGTACAGTAGCTCACTAAGTAGCACTTGTGTCTCACGGCGCTGAGGTCATGAGTTCAATTCCTGGACTAGGCCTTACCTGTGTGTAGTTTGTATGTTCTCCCTGTGTATATGTGGGTTTCCTCTCGGTGCTCCGGTTTCCTCCCACATTCCAAAAAACATGCTGGTCGGTTAATTGGTTGCTTAATAAATTAACCATAGTCTGTGTGTGTATATCTGGACTTAGAATGTAGCTCCAATGTAGCAGAGACTAATGTGAATGTGAAATATTCTTTGTAAAGTGCTACGTTATATAATATATTGAAACCTGTTACTAAATAAATAACAAACAAATAAGGTACTCAGGTAAACTGTGTAGTAGTTGTATTATGCTGGGTGTATAGCACAGCACAGGACAACTTTTGTTGTAAAGATAGAAGGCAAATAAATCAAATGATAAGTCAAATGATACAATCCATGTTTCTCCTACTTATTAGCTGACTTATCAAATGATACAATCCATGTGTCTCCTACTTATTAGCTGGCATCATGGAAAAGATAAGAGCACAAGATGTTAAGAGTCAGACACCTCTTAATGCACGTAAGTCTATAGGTGCAGAATAGACTTATGTGTATGCAATCTTAAAGTCTGTACATGCGAGGGGAGTATGCACGGACCTTACCAGTCCTGACCCGTGCCTCGTACATAAGGGCTTAAGCAAGCCTCAAGTGTGAAATTACCATTCACCCCCCACCCACAATGTGTATAGCATGTACACATGATGGGTTGTCTCTCTCTGCCTTTGCAAAGGCTTCCGAAACGGAAGCCTGAGTCGTGAGGGTGCAGGTAAATGCCAAAAACCTGATGGGCGCATATACGCATGAATGCAATGAGCATCATTGTGTTATTTTGAATGTGGCCCAGTGTGTGGTTGGATAAGTAAGTAATTTGTACTTCCAGAAAATGATACTTCCAGCAGCTTCCCCTAGGGAGGCAGACTTCTGATCCACCACCATTTTAATTGCTTACAAGTTGGAACAAATGTTCAACATCAATTACCTAAAAAGGTCACAAAATTTACAATAATCTTTGTAGCATATATATTCTTATATATTAAACACATAATAAAGGTCAATGTAGTAAAGTAAAGTTTGTGTGAAAAATGTATAATAGCTAAATCTGGGAAGAACAAGTACATTTATATAACAATGAATTACTTTGTAACTATTTAATTGGGGTCTGGGTCCCCTCTGCGAATGGCCCTATTTCGATAAAGCCGTTCACTCCCAGACAGTTCTAAACTGGCTGGGCAAACAATTGCTTATGCATCGAATAGACTTAGCAATCGATCCCTGGAGCACTGAACATGTTGATCCGAAAAGTAAGTAAGTATTCTATCCCCGGCCCTCTCCCTAATCTTTACCCTAACACTTTTCTTCTTTTACCCTAACCCTCCCTTCCCTGCAGCCAAACCCTAATCCCCTCTTCAAAAAAGAATTTAGAACAGTCTTTAATGCACCAAAAGGAGTTCTGCAGCAAGGCACCCGCAATAACGACCAGACCACCACTGGACAAAACTTGTGTAGAAAAAATGTAGCTTATTGCAATTCCCCACGGCGCTCCTTCCTTTCACAGGATAAGTAGCAATCCCCCCGTAGTAGATAACCTCAATTTCTCAAGCCAAATACCATGAAAGAAATCAGAGAGGAGGAGTATTAATAAAAAACGAAATATTCAATTTAATTACAACATATTGCAACATATAAAAACTTTTGTGGACAAAATACACAGCTAAAAACAATGACGGTATAAAGTGACAGATTTTGATTGAGCAAAAAACACCAGGGCGTACCAGAGTGAAGGAGGGGTGAAAAGATGGAAATACAGCACTGTAGAAATCACCCTTCTCCAAAAACAACAGTCAGCTCTCTAGTGCACACTCAGACTCCTCGCATCGACGCGTTTCAGCTGGTATCTCCAGCCTTTATCAAGATGTATCTAATCCCCTCTTACCTGCAGCCTACACCCTAAGTCTCCCTTCCCCATAGCCTGACCTTAACCCTCCTTCCCCACAGCCTAACCCTAAGTCTCTCTTCCAAGGCCCTAACCCTCCCTTCCCCAGAGCCTAACCCTAACCCTCCCCCTAAGCCCCCAGAGAGGGTTATTCACCTCTCTGGTGTTCTGGCAGCGGCGCTTCCGAAAAGCAACTTTTGGCTGTCTCTACTTCACAATGACGGCCATCAGTGCGGGAACAGCCATTGATTCAATTGCTGATATTTATATCATAAAGTTTACTCACTTTATAGACAAAAATTTTTGTCATTAACAAATGTATACAGAAATACAGTACAGCTGTGTCACATACTATTCACATATTATTCTTAGACTGGATCATATGAAATGCGGCCATTTTCTGAATGATGAATGTGGCCATTTCCTGTTCTTTGCAAAAGGAAACACTTGCATTACACACCTGTGCATACAGGAGACCTTTAACATGGCTCTAAGCCCTCAGGATCCAGACTACTGGAAGTCGTTCTGGTGGCAAGTTATACAAGGTGGGAGGAGAAATCTATCTCACTCTGCAGTAAGGGTGTGATTAAGCCCTTATGTCGTATCCAGATTTCCTAGCCACCCCCATTTTATGTGGGATGGCCTAGAAATAATAAGGTAGAATCCTGCTCTCATAAATCCATACGCGTGATGGGAGTCAGGATGCAGCAAGGAAGAAGCATCAGATTTACGCTCCTTCTGTGCTTAGAGCTCTGAGTGCAGCAGAAGTGGAGGTCTGGATCAGTCCCTAATCTGGAGTATGCACAGCCCCTAAATACATTTTCATCATAGGTTTTAAAGTAACAATTGTTATAATTATTATAATGAACAATAATCGCATTCGTGTAGAACATTTGTTACAATTCTAATGAGTGACAGAAGTGTCATTGCGTTCTGATTTTATTGCTATAAGACATAGTTTATTGTTGAGGATGTGTGTGTGTGTGTCCCCTTGTTCCCTCTCTGGAATGCCTATTGCCATTGATTCCATAGAACAAGAGTAACAAGAAAATAATCTCTTTACAAATTTACTTGACCTCATAGAGGAAATCATTTGATGGTTACTTAGCCCCTGCAGTGCTTTATCACACATGTTTGTGATTATCTGACTAAGCTTATTAAATTGCAGGATTTGAAGCCCAGATCTTACACAAATCCTGCAACAAAAGAGGATCTCAGATAAAGTCAAGCACTTAATAAGCATTTACCTACCTGCACATTACAGGAAAACATCAGCTAAATTGCCTTCAGATAGACAACCTACAAGCACGCTTGGAGACCGCATGATCATTATGAGATTTTAGGTTTCTGCTTAAAATGGAATTGGTTTTATATGTTTCATATTGTTATCTGAGTAATTTTGTAATAGAAAACGCACAGGCACGGAAGAAGCGATGAATACAAGAATGCCTGCAGTCTAGCATCCTTTGTGACATTTGAGAGACATACAGTATCTGCGTGATCAGGAAGCCGAGGTACATGAATGTTACTTCTTATTCATGAAGAGATGGAATGCAAGAGCAGAGACACAGAAAAAAAGTAGCCTATTTATATAGTACAGCATAATTCATAATGATATCAAATCAATTTACAACAACCGTGTCAGGAAGTCAGCATTTAAATGTAGAGAAAACTGGATTCTGTAATTGGTTAATCTACTTTACAGTACTAAAATGATAACATTTTATATGACTAGGAAACAGTTTTATGATATCACTTAATTCATCATTTTATTGATCAAAGTTTTGTTATAAAATAAATCAGAATCATCTGTGTGTACATATTTGCACTTGACTAGTCAGTAATTTGTCTCTTGGGAGTCTGGTATGAAGTTATTTGTAATAGTCTGTCAGTTAGGCGGCTTTGGGAAAATGTTCTTTTCCCTAGTGTAATTTCTCTGCCAATAGCTTCCATAAAGTCCAGGTAGTTGTTATGAAGAACCATTTTAACTTTACCAATCCTTTCACAGAGTCAAATCATGTGACTGCTTTTAACTGAGTAGCACTGGTTATAGCCAACATAAGACTATTCAATTTGTCAGGCATTATGTATTAATAACTATGGACCTGATCCTAATATAAGAGTATTTTCTGTCTGAAATAACGGATACAATGCGTTTTATCAGTGGTGTCGCGCCCCAATGTATGGAACTGTGGACGGACGGGAACCAATTCTGTACATTCAGGGTTCCAATCCATAACATCTGCTGCGTGCATGCACAGTGGGTACTCATGGCTGGATCCAGACTTAAGAAGGAGCTTGAAATGAAGGGGCAGATCCAGACCTACGGTCGCCGTCGTTTTTATTCTGGCCGTATGCGTAAGAATGGCATTACTGCCGTTCTGCGCATGCGCCGGGCAGATGTTTCCCGGAGTAATCAATGTCTCTGGGTGTCCTGGATCGGGCATCCGTAACTACAGCATAGTTACGGATGGTGCAGCACCGTAACTACGCTGTTGTTACGGAAGGTAGGCGGGGAGGGAGGGAAATTAGAAAGGGAGGGCTGGGTTAGGGCCTTACGATCCTGTGGCCAGCGTAACAGTCTGTAATTATGCCCGCCACAGGGGGAGTGTCGGGGGAGTGCACCAGAGCTATGCTGGCCATACTTACAGATAGCGGCCCAGCGCAGCTCTGGATCAGGCCCTGAGAGAGTAAAGTCACACCTGGGCTAAACCATGTTGATTGCAGGGGAGTCATATTTTCTATTTAGAGTTGCGAGGTGATGTTTCTTATCCCAAGTCTAAGTAACAGTGTGATAGTAAAGCTGGTCAGTATCTGTGTGCAGTAAGCAATTCAAAGATATATCCCTGCATGCAAAGAATACAATTAAATTAATTCCCCCTGCAATCAACATGGTTTTGACCAGGAGTGACTTTAAGTTCTTAATCACAAACTCCTTCTTAAGTCTGGATCCAGCCCTATGTGTGTGCACACAGTCCCAATTACAAACACTGCTTGCATAAGTGGACTTTCGTTATTAAATCTGGATCTGGCCCTATAAGTTTAGCTTTTGCTGTAAATGAACAGCAAAAGAAAAAGATATAAGATGCAGCCAAAATTTGACAGAGGGATTCTCTATTGCTTAAGCTTGTTATAACCTGGTTTTCATTGATGGACATTATATAGGCAGTCAACTGGATGATGGTGAATGATACCTCAAAAGCATCATGATTCCATGGAAAAAACCCATGGCTGGTATTACTGGTATATTACTTTTTTTGCACAGGTCTTTGAAAAGAAAAACATATACTGTATGACTCTTAGAGCTGACTTCTATGCCGTCTCCATTGTATAGCATGTGACACTAGATATCAAGGAATGCTTTCTCTTAGGATACCCAAGCACCAATAGGCCGAACACATTCCCTACATAGCCATATCATTACCCCACACATCAGGGAGTGTTGAAAGAGTCTTAGTGGTGGAAGTATAGGTTAGGCATCGCTGTGCTGTGTGGCTTATAGTAGATGAACCCCACACTGGGATTTTCCCATTTATAGAATCATCAACCCAGGCTGGTAATGGTTGGCTCTCTTACTGTATATTGACTAAGAGTAGTGTAAGGAAGTCCTTCATCACCTTTACAGTAACAAGTGGTTGTAATAGAGTACTGTGGATTCGGGAAGATGCATACACTTGGGATTTGCTCATGCGCAGTCCAGAATATCATACGCACATCAAAACTCTTGAATGTTTGTGCTTTAGATGCAAAAGTACATCAGCCCCTGCATGTGAACTGAATTGTCATTTTAAGCATCTAAAATACCTGTTGTGTTTGCAGACAAAATATTTTTCTGTGTTTGTTTATTTTTTGTGCCTAGAATACATTTTTCTAGCATTAAAGTGGGTTATGCTCTACATTTGCTGAAAAAAATGTAGTTATTGTTTTAAAGGCATACCATTACCATCCACTAAACTACATCAAGGACTCCAAATATTCTGGTTATTGCTGCATGTTTTATGTAAAGTGCTTAGTTTAAAATGTAGCAAAACAAACAGATATAATAATATACAGCTATGGTAAGGGGACTGCTCACGAGATTTATCTATATCATGATTGCTGCATTATTTATTATATCTGACAGAGCAAGGCAATCATTTCCTTAAATAAAATAACAAAGCCTGCCTGAAAATGCCAATATAAATCTTATGAAGTGCAACATCAATTAACCTGGTGGCAGGATGGAAATAAGATTCTTGTGAAAGCACATATTGATGGGTGTAGGTCGAGTATATCTTGGTTGCCTTCTTGCGTCTATAATGCCTTTCCAATAGACCTGTAATGAAGTGACTTTTGATTATCCACTAGAAGCTCTATACAGAAAAAGCAGAATAACAAAGAAATTAAATACTAAGGACATGAAATGATTGCAAATGTTATTAGAGGGATTGCAGAGCTTGTTCACTAACAACAAATCAATGATTCTTTAATGGAAAACAGCGGAAACACACAATATCAATTCTAATGCCACGGAAATTGCAAGCTACAGGGCAAGAAAATGCTATTTTATTTAGAGCAGGATAAGAAAATTTTTTATAGCACAGCTATGTATAAAAGCATATGTTTAAATGCTTGTGGAACTGAAGAAATGACTTGGAGTGCTCTCCTCATATAACCTTTTAATTATGTCTGAAGCAGCATCCTCTGCTATCACATCCTATTAATGCTACTATGCTATTTTATATATTGCACTCATGTTTTCTGTGTTAGAAGACTGTGTAAGAAGACTGTAAAGCACTATGCTATTTGTGGTACATTGTTTTCAGTCTTGAAAAGAGAAAGTGTGTGCAGAAATGTAAACAAAAGTGATGATGTTGCCCATAGCAACCAATCAGATTCTAGCTCTTCCTTTTCTATAACATACTAGTGAATAGCAGCTAGAATCTGATTGGTTGCTATGGGCAATATCCCCACTTATCCTTTTCTGCAGTTTAGTAAATCAAAGTAGGTAAATAAACTCTGGGATGTAGTACAGAGTCTTTGCCGCAAATAATATTGTCTCCCTGTAGAATCTGCACACAAAATAGGTGAATACCACTATTTATAAACATCTTACATATTAAATCTTCTTTTTGCTCACCAAGCTTTAAGAGATCATTAGGGTGGGCTACAACATGAACTTTGCAAATACTACAAGGGCTTAGAATTCTGTCTCCTTTTAACCAGATAATGCACATTTAGTGAATTATATTTGTAGAATAAGGCTTTTAAATCGATCACAAAGGATGTACTGGACATGTTCTGAATTTGAAATTGTGAGTCTGAAATCATGTAATGTCCAATGAACACTATACACTGTGAGCGACAAGGAAAATATGATGAAAACAGCAGTATATTCCTTCTGCCTCTACATTTGGTGTGGGTCACCGCAAACCTTTTTTTCTAAAGGGACATTTTCTCCCATTTAGAAATTGATGGCAGGACGTTTTGAGACTACAGCCCCCCCCCCCAAAAAGTAGTTCTAGTACTTACAGTCTACCAAAAACATCATTAAAAAAAACCGCAGAGGTGCCATTCTCAGCCTGTGGCAGCCTCCTGTCCTGTTCTGCCATGCTCTCAGGGGTAGGATTCCTGCGCTTGTCATTGGTGTCCTCCGGTGCATGTGCACCGCTATATTGGAAATCCAATTAGCCAACCGGACTCTGGCTCTTGCAGTCACATGACCTGAACCACCAATCCATGCTGGGAGCATGCTATTTATATCATTGGCAAACAGTGCAAACACTTTGCATGTTACCTGGCTCCAGTGGTTCACTATTGGATTTCTTCAGTGTACTATATCTGCTGTATCCTGCCTCTTGCTTCCAGACTGCAATCACCAAGGAATTCAGTTTGCAGCACCTGCTGCCAGCCTACAATTGCTCATTAGTTTACTACACCTGCTGCTTGCTGGTCATTGCAACTATTACAGATCCCAGCGCACACTCCATCTGCTATGTACAACACCAATCTCTCCTGTAGCAATTGCCTCTAATCTAGCTTCCAGTCCTGCCTCCAGTTTGCGATTGCTTTGTGACCTGCTAGTAATTCCAATTGCTTCAAATACTGTCTCCAGTCCAGTCTGCAATTTCTCTGTGTTTCAATTGCTTGAAGGTCTGTCTCCAGCCAAGTCTGCAATTTCTTTGTGTTTCAATTGCTTTAAGTCATGTCTCCAGCCAAGTCTGCAATTTCTCTGTGTTTCAATTAATTCAAGTCCCTTCTCCAGTCCAGTCTAGTCCATTCCAGTCTGCAATTGCTCTGTGTTTCAATAGCTTCAAGTCCTGTCTCCAATTTAGTCTGCAATTGCTCTGTGTTTCAGTTGCTTTAAGTCCTGTCTCCAGTCAAGTCTACTATTGCTCTGTGTTTTAATTGCTTGAAGAGCAGTCTCCAGTTCAGTCTGCAATTTCTCTGTGCCTCAATTGGTTCAAGTCCTGTCTCCAGTCCAGTCTGCAATTAATCTGTCTTCTGCCAGTAATTCCAATTGCTTATAGTCCAGTCATCTGTCGGTTACTGCTATTGCTATGCCAGAAACTCTGTGATTCACTTCCTAGCAAAGCAATCCAACTCAGTCTTCACCACCACCATTGCTTAGTCCATAAGCAGAACTTACATGAAACCTCCAAGCTTCTACTAAAGACCTGACCATGCTACAAAACTTAGGGAACCCAGAATGGATATCCAACCCTATCAGCTACAATTAGTGCACTCTTAGAGATTTCTCGTTTCTCTGTTCCTTTTTATAAAATTGCTGATTTTTATTTTATTGTTACATAAAATTGCAGCCTTTCATCCAGCATAGTTCAGCTTTTGTGAAATGCCTTCAGCACTTTTTTCTTTTTTCTGACAATGATGTAAGTTTGAACTAAGAACTGTTTATTTTACATAGTGGTGTTTTGTTTGGTTTGGGCTGCAAGTTAGTTGATATTAATTGAAATGAAATTTCTGGAAAATTATTGGGAAGAGGGAAAAACATGTATTCAACAGTATTTTTCTTGCCAACAATAATCTCAATGGGATAGTAGTATGATATTATTTATATCCCATATGTATGTCTTGAAGCACAGCTTGTTGACATTTTCTTGGCATGCTAACTGACTCTGAGGTCCACAACCTCAGGCTGTAAGCAATGCGGAATTATATAACAAATGGCAGAGCTACTTGTAGACCCTACTTTCCAAGGGAAAGAAGTAATTTGTCAGTGCTGAATTTTATACAAATATTCATATGATTATTAAACGTTATTATCCTATAATATGCAGCTATTATAAAGTAATATTTTCTTTGACATTTTTTAATATTTATCATCATAACTATTTATTTTAAAGCACCCAGGCTGCAAAAAGGGCTCTTGACATTAGTGCTTATTTGCCATTAAGCTAAAGTCGGGGCCACAGAAGATATCAGAGTCCCAATAAATTTTTACCACCTTCCTCAAAAAAAACTGAAGCCGCAGATTACTCAGTAATAAAAAGTACTATCAAGCAAGTTAGTTAATTATACTTTCTCCAAACTGTGAAGAATTAGTAGCAACGCCATGCTTGTAATTTTCTCTGATGGCCTGACTCTAGGCTAACTCATTCAGTATTCAATCCCCCTTCCTCCAATTACACCCCCACCAAGTCCCCACATCCTAGGCTGCAGCCTCAGCCTATTGACTTATCAGGCCTTGTGGTCACCAAAAAGATATGCAGTAATGTGGTAGGACAAAAATGGATGTAGAGAGGGCATGAGTTGCCCTACCCCCAAGCTAGAGTTCTGCTGGTTCCCTTGCCCCATTACCTTATGTAAAGTCACCAGTAAATATGTTAAAGTGCACTAGTCCAAGATACGCTTTATGATCTTTACCAGTTTATTTAAATATATGTGATGTGTAAAAGGTCTCATAGTATGTCTATGGTACCTCTTGATCTATTACTTTAGTTACCCAGTCAATGAGGACAATAAGATTTGTTTGACATGATCACAACCACTAAAACTTCAGTAAGTGAAATACATTTTAAACTGTCCTCCTGTAAATAATAATTGTCCTTTTTTATAGTCTCTCTGTTGGACATACAGACGGCTTACTTCACACAGACTCAGTTACCACAGTGTGTTTAGTGAAAATACATAGTTAGAAAGAGGAGAGGGTTTTGTAATTCACAAGGCATTCAGTTCCATGGCGCATTACAAAATCTATCTGCTCAATATTGGATTAGATCCAGAACGTATTTACGCTAGCCTCTGACGTAAAAACGCTGTTTTGTATGTACTGCGCATTTGCACGGCAGATGTTATGCCATGTAACTCTGAACGTACTGTGATTAAGAAGCACATCACATGGAGATGAAGTTATTATTTTATTTTGTAGCAAGCAAACAGCATAACAGGTAAATCACATCAGCAACGGCAAGTTGGTTACAGCAGTGCAGCATATAAATGTCACAGCATATTCCAAAGATTCTGCAGGTGCTCCAGTGGTCCCTATCATACCCCCACCCTTGGGCAGCTATTCTGCCATCAAGAGCATTGACCATCTGTCTTTGAAATACTTATATCAGGAGAGTACAGGTTCCGTTGATTAGCAAAACCCTGATCACACCAGTTTTCCTGCTGCTGCTCTAAAATCTGGTCAGGATCCTCCACATTACTTTCACGTGGAGATATGCTGAGATATGCTGGTGAAGCTAACACATTTTCAGACGAACTTTCCATCTAGCCAACTTTGGCCTCTTCCTCCTCCCCTAGCTTTACCATAGGGTTGATTGTAGGATTGGGACCTACAAACCTCCTGGAAAGGACATCATTGAGGTGCTGTTTTCCCGGACGATGCCGCACCTCAAACTTAAATGACTGTAAGGCCAATAACCAACGAGTCACACGAGCATTCACCTCTATGTTCATGTGCATCCATTTCAAGGGAGTATGGTCTGTAACTAACAAAAACTCCCATCTCAACAAATAATGTTTTAAGGAATCCACTGCCCATTTAATTGCCAAGCACTCCTGCTCTACAGTTGAATACTTGCGATCTCTGGGAAGTAATTTACGGCTAAGGTAGAGGACCGGTTTCTCCTCACCATCTACCTCCTGGGAAAGGACTGCACCTAATCCTGTCCCAGAGGCATCCATATGCAACACAAACTGTTTTGTAAAATCAGGAGCTTGCAAGACAGACTCTGTACATAAAGCTCTTCTTAAGTCTTGCCAAGGGGTTTCCACTAGTCTGGACCACGTTATTTTGTCTAGAGACTTTTTTTTAAGACATTCGGTTAGTGAGGCCACTCTAGTGGCAAAATCACGTATGAGCCTGTGGTAATATCCCACTAGACGGAGAAACGTCCTAAGTTGCGACTTACATTTGGGTTTGGGCCAAGCGAGAACCGCTTCTATCTTACTAGCTGAGGTTTAACCTGTCCCCTGCCCACAATGTACCCCAAATACTTGGCTTCTACCATACCAATGGCACATTTCTCAGGGTTGGCGGTAAATCCGTGTGTCTGTAGAGACTTCAAAACGGCCTCTACCTTTGGTAGGTGCAATTCCCAGTTAGAGCTAACAATAACAATGTTGTCTAAATATGCAACTGCATATTCCCTGTGGGGCCGCAGCAACTTTTTCATAGCTCTCTGGAAGGTTGCTGGGGCACTATGTAAACAAAATGGCAACCTTTTGTACTGAAATAGGCCCTCTGGGGTAGAGAAGGCTGTTATTGCCTTAGCAGCTTCTGTCAAAGTAATCTGCCAGTAACCCTTTGTCAAGTCAAACATGGTAAGATACTGACTCCTGGCTAATCTCTCAACCAACTCACCAATCCGGAGCATAGGGTACAAATCAACCTAATTTAATTTGCAGAAGTCATTACAGAATCTTACTGCACCTGCACCTGAAGGCTTATGCGATACCGCCTTTGTTTGATGACCATCTGTTTGCGGGTGGTACACTGAAGTGGTAATTCTGTCTACCTTTAACAACCGGCATAAATCTGTCATAAGCTTGGAAACAAACAGGGTACCTTGGTCTGTTAAGACCCCCTTTGGTATGCCCAGGCAGGTATATAGGGTTAGTAACTCTCTGGCAATAGTGCCAGATTTCATATTACGCAGGGGTATAGCCTCCGGGTATCTGGTGGCATAGTCCACTACCACTAATATGTATTGGTGCCCTCGAGCAGATTTCTCCACTTGCCCTATCAGATCCATACCAATTTGTTCAAAAGGCACGGTTGTTCAGTAGTTCTCCCGGATGCCAAGCTTTGGTAGTCTCTGGCCTCTGGCCCGTGACACGCCTTAGTGGCTGACTGTTTGTCAGTGTTATGCCATGTAACCAGTTCCTGCAGCAACGGGAAATCATGGCCCAGGATTAGCGAATAAGGAGGTCGAGAGGTCACTGCAGCCACCACCTTCAATGGCCGTCCTTGAACGGTCAGGGGTAAGTACACACATGAGCACTCCTCAATGTTGCCATGGATACATATCACTCTGACAGGAGGCAGGACCTTGTCGTCACCTGGGGAACCCAGGCTGGCTGAAACCATGGTGAGCTCACTACCAGTATCCACCAGTGCCCAGATCTCTCCGCCCTCCAACTGTATCATTATCCAGAACAGGGTGGACTGCCTGGGATACACCCGCAGCCACCATTCTGACCATTGGTCGAGCCGCCTTTCCCACACTGCAATCCATCGGCTCTCCCTGTTTTGGGCAGTCCCGCCACACATGACCAGGTTCACCGCACTCAAAGCACACTATGGGAGGCGGGGCCTATGGCTTGATGACTGGGACCTGATTTTGGGGCTTTGGTACTGGTACAAAGGGTCAGGTGCCACTCAATAACCACTGCCAGCTCCTCATATGTCTGGCAAACAGCCTGAACGGCTGCACCGAGTGGTCCAACACCCACATAGGTGCAGCTAGTCCAGTGCAAATCTCTCAACAATTTACGCTGCCGAGAATTTACTTGGCTGTAACCAAGCGTTAGCCAGCTGGGCAACTTTGGCCAGCTGAATCCTAAGAAGCTCAGAACCTTCCAGCCACCAGTCATGGAATTCTTGGGCTTTGCTGGGGCCCGTCACTCCAATCCTGTCGAGTATAGCCTTCTTGAGCTCAGGGTAGGAACGTGACTGGGCCACAGACATATCCACATAGGCTCTCTGTGCCTCCCCTGTCAAACAAGACGCCAGCTTGTCAGACCTCTCCTCTTCAGGCCATTCCAATCGCATGGCCATGCGCACAAATGTGCAGAGGAATGCCTCAACATCATCAGCTGGAGTGAGCTTAGGCAGCCTCTCCCGCTCCTGCCCACTTTTCCTCAGCTCTTTAAGCTCTTCATACATCATCTGAACCTGAGCTGGTTGGCCCTGTAATTGGGTTTGTTGGCCCTGTAATTGGGTTTGCTGTCTGGCAGCCAGTTCAGATATCATCTGCACCTGAGCTTGTTGGCCCTGTAATTGGGTTTGCTGTCCGGCAGCCACTTCAGATATCATCTGGACCTGAGCTAGTTGTCCAGCAGCCACTTCAGATAACTTTCTCAGTATTTCCTCCATATTACCCTGTACTTCCCCTGTAAGGGTAAACTTAGGAGGCTTAATATAATTTGTCAGCCTCACCACACAGTGTTACCTGACATCCATCTCTATTGGCCAATTTTAACACAAGACTGCAACAATCTGCTAATGACACTGTGACCCTCTGTCTTTGAAATACTTATATCAGGAGAGCTGCTCTAAAACTTGGTCAGGATCCTCCACATTACTTTCATGTGAAGATATACTGTCTCTGTCACAGTACGTACCAGGCTAGTATCATCAGCGTAACTAATTATGAAGGGGCGTACCAACCATACGACACACGTAATTACGCTTCGGAGGTGAGGCATTTAAATCATACAGTATGGGCGTGCTTAGGCAGGTATGTACGTGTAGCCTGTACATACGTCAGTACTTACGCAGCGTAAAGTTAAGGTAGGGTTTGGCAAGCGTAAAATGGCCAAAGTATGTACAAGCGAGGGGAGTGTCTAGGGTAGTGCGTAGTAATTATGCTAGCGTAAATACGCTACGTCTAGAAACGTAATGGAAATGCAGCTCTGAATCTGGCCCTATATCAATATATTGGCCCATGTAGCGGTGGACTAAAGAGAGGAGTGTCAGTGCACCTGCACTGACAGCAATTGAAAAGAAGATGCAATGCATTTTAATGAGCCTGATTCCACAATTCTCTTGTTCGGCACTGATAATGCTACATGCTGCAATATACTGGTGCTATGTAAAAGCTTGTTCATAAATGCTTCAGTGATTAAATGATAAAAAATAAAAAATATTATGGTGCAATGATTTTGGTAACTACCTTGAATCTCACTACTTTAACAGATAAGTCCACTATAGAGTGTCAGCAGGCAGAAAGATTAATATAGTAATGGTGAGCCAATACCAAAACCGTGCAGTATCAAAATGTTATTGTCTTCTTTCTTCTTCCATGTTACATGAAACAATCTGTAATTAAGGATAAATAAATGATTGCTGACACAGAATAATCAATTGTCTTCATGTAGCGTTACCAGTCTACACTGCTATGCTGACACAGGGTGCATGTAAACAGAAGTTTATCATGACATTCTAATTGACTCCTCTAACGATATAGCCAGCATGAGAGCTTAAAGCTTCATTCCAAAGGTAGAGCTACTGGATAGCAGTACTGGAATGTTCATAGGCTGAAAGGTGACTACAGTAGGTGAAACAATAAAGAGCTTTCTCAAATGATAGTATACCATTGCAATATGTTTACAAAAACACACTATCCTTCCTTCAATACTAATGACTTGGAAATAATAAAGGAAGCAATATGAGTACTTTAGACTTGATATAAAATGTACATGTTTTCTGGTGATTACAAAAACAGCTTTGCAGACTTGTTAATTACAATACAGTTTCATATGTACAGAAAATACAGCAAAAGACAATGAAGTCCATTGGACAAAATGTGCAGGAGTTTAGACTAACGACCTTCATCATATAATGGCATTGCTAAAGGAGTGAATGCGGAGAAACTAAGACGATATCAAGTGCGCTGGTAGTATTGGCAGACAGTTACTAAGTTCCCTATCCCACAGTGTGTCACCTTTGTGACTTGATTTTATTTTACCTTTGTTTGTCACCATGACTTCTGATGTCAGGTATTTATCATTTGATCCTTATATCACTCTATACAATAAAATCGGTCTCTAAAATGTGTTGACAGTTTTATAATATAAACTGACCTACAGTTTTTCTAACATATTTCTAGCGGCAATTCTGAAAACTGTTGACAGATTTTGTGCATGAACTACATTGATATACTCTGCTCCACCAAGCACATCTAACAATTTAACATCTATTTCTAAACGTGCCGATACATGAACCTACAGCATTTTGATTGAAATTTAATTGTGCAGGACTGTCAATGATCTGCAATTACCTCTAGTTATTGCCAGGAATCCCAGTTTTATGGCATTCATGCTTCATCATGGATCTTCAATAGCGGCATTGAATACTATGTATCATTGTTGATTACAACAATTGTTTATTTATTTATTTTAGGTACCATTAATTGTTAATAAAGTTTTTTAAGTTTTAACCACTGGAAGGTTGTCATTAATTAATTGTTATTTTATTTATTGTAGGTATTATCTCCAATACAAGTGTGTATATTTCTCATACTAGGGATTTTTTCCTGGTCTGTTTAATAAGAGATTTCTGTTAGTCAGCACTGGTACTTTTTTCTCTATTTAATCAGGGCCTAACCAGCCCTACCTAGCAGCGTCTATCAGACATCCACTTAATTGAATATTTATATACAATTTATGTAACATCAATATATTTTTATATAATCTAATCCAAGAATTATTCCAAGTGCCCACCTGTGAATCATTGTTGTTTTGTAGGTTGTGAGGGGAGTGACTGTTTTTTCTGGTGGGAGTAACTTGCTCTGACCTGCCACTTAGTTGCGTATATTTGCGGCTCGATCGCCGACGGATCTCTGAATACGGCCCCAAGACCCCATAAAGATAGCGCTTTCTGATCGTGAAGTATTAGTAAAACTGCACTGACTTAGCACCAAACTTCTATACTTTTTCAAATATAGAAAATAATCACACTTCATTTATTACAAATTAGTGAATTAAACATGACAAATTCTAAGCATTGTTCTATTCTTTGCAAAGCCCATAAGCACCTAAAAGCAAGTTCTTCTTATGTACATATATTATCTAATACAACTATAAAATAAACTTTTTATTTATTTATCCCAGTGTTCTTTTATATTGAATCATGATCTCTGCAATCTGCTGCAATATTTAATGATTAAAAAGCTCATCTTAAATTTGTCTATAAATTGTTTGTACTAACAAGGACAGTCAATCATTATGGAGGTTCTCTCCATTTTTCTAAGGGCTAAATTGCTAAATGAAGCTGACACCTTATTATGTATATATAAAATGTTGCCAAAGAAGTAATGGACAGAATTTACACCTGTAAACATTTGTAAGCACCAGTGTTAATCACATCATCAGAAAGTGCCAATTCTCCACCTATTTATTTATTTAGATAACTTGTGGAGCCTTTATCTTGATGGCTAAATATAAACTGATTATTTGCATAGTCCAGAAAAAATCTGTTTCCGCAAATTTACGTTGTATCACCTTATAGTTCTGTGTTTAAAGACATTGCATAGCCCTAATTTAATTGTATGGTGTGTACCCAACCTAACACGATATTGTAATTATATCTAGTCTGTTCTCCAGTGTCAAGTTCACATATATAGCAATATCAAACTGAGGGATATATGCTGCAAATGCAAAAAAATAGTAAAGAGTAAAATACTGTCCATGCATCCAGATGTGTAACACCAAATGCATAAATAAATAACTCCTAATTCTTCTTAGAGTCAACATCATATTAAAATAAAATAGATTATACTGTACAATTTAGAGCATTATTTTATGAGGGTTTTATAAAACTGGATAAAACATATAAAGATATATAGAAATTAAAGCCATATGAAATAATGCTTAAGAATCTCCTTATTTACATTGAGGATTACAGTATTTTTATGTGTGGAAGAATCAGACAAAAGTAGAATCTTTAGTGACCTTACCAAATCGCTTTACAACACAGAGATAAATGAAAGTCCCTGGTGTTCTGGGCAGCTGGGGATTTATAGCATTCAAAAACACTTGCTGTACACTGACTGCTGGCAGCACTGCATATAATCATAATAGCAAATGTACAATGTTATTTAAAATGTGCATAAATCACAGACTAACCATTGGCATCCAGTTATGTTTTTATAGGTTCACTACATTTAAAATGATATAGTTATCTTGGAAAGAGATGAAATTGTATTACAATGTGTACAACACTGCCTGTCCTGAAATTGCTATTAAAAACCTATCTTAGCATTTGGAAGAATGATATATTTTTTGTCTTAATATGAAGTTGAATATGTAATACATTCAAGTCTGTCACTTTTCTCTTGATTTTTATAGTGTTGTAATGTGGTGCAATATTTCTCCTCTCCTTCTTATACATATTTAAAAATAAGTCAGTCACAGGCAGGTAGCAATTATATTAGCAACCTGAAAATTCACAGTCAACAGCTCACAGGGAAAATATATGTGACATATGCCATATTTTAAAATGAATTTAGGGTTGGCATAGGCAGATAAGAGCAGGGTCGTTATTAGGGGGGGACATCCAAGACTACTGTCCTGGACCCGGAGCTGATGGCCCGCACCTTCCAGCTGTTAACGCAGTTCCGCAGAGCCACACCGCATGTGACATCACCAATGACATCACATAGAGGCGGGGCCCCACAACTTCTGATGGCTGCCCTGGATAAGAGATTATATTGATGAAGTTGATGATAAGGACAAAAACATCTCAGAAAATATATTAAAGTCATTATAGACATTCGAAAGGATCCAGCTTTACGTATGACACCCTACTTACGCACGCAAAGTGCATAAGTCGTGTGTCTGGAGAGAAGGGCACATGCTCCCTCCAGGTGTTATACGCGTTTTACGTGCATATTTCCTATCAGAAATCAGTTTGATAAGAGATCTTTCCCTCCACCCACGTACGGTGGGTGTGGGAGATTCAATTTATACAGTAAGGTCAGGCTTTAACACATACGCATGGATCAGCGGTCATATAGAGCGCTGATCCGCACCTTGCTATTTAGGCTGCCTTGTACCAGCGTATATGCCTTCAGGTTTGCACGAGAGAGGGAAGTGATGGGGCATTCACTCCCCTCTTCCATGCGGACTTTAAGACCCCCACGAGTATGGAAAGCATGCAGGCGTCTGGATCATGTCCATAATCATGAGAATCTACTAAAATAAAACCAATAAAACAATAAATAAGAGCAGTAAAATAATATATTTTTAAAACTGCGTTTAAATTAAGGAAGAAATGAGGCGCCATTGCGGATCCAGGGTCATTCTTCACACATATGGCCTTACCACTTGAAGACTCTGGGCTGGATCCAGACTTAAGTAAGTGCTTGAAGTTAGTTACTCCTGGGCTAAACCATGTTGATTGCAGGGGGAATCAATTTAATTGTATTCTTTGCATGCAGGGATATAGGACTGGATCCAGACCCCCGCGTGCTTTCCGTGCGCGCGGGGGTCTGAAGTTACGCGAGACAGAGGGGAGTGCACG
>WWET01000148.1:198137-210789 GCA_011038615.1 Limnodynastes dumerilii | reverse complement strand
TTGAATTGCTTACTGCACACAGATACTGACCAGCTTTACTATCATACTGTTATTTAGACTTGGGATAGGAAATATCTCCTCTCAACTCTAATACTGTTTGAAACAGATGAAATATGACTCCCCCTGCAGTCAACATGGTTTATCCCAGGAGTAACTAATTTCAAGCACTTACTTAAGTCTGGATCCAGCCCTCTATCTTAAGATTTCTGATACGTCCTCACTTAAAAAGGGGATGCATCAGAAGTCTGGATAGGGCAGAGGCCACTTAGCATGCCCTTATTTACGTACAACAGGGAATCTGATCTGTCCTGAAAGCACTGTGTTTGTGTAAGTGACGTTAAGCTTTTTCCAAACTTAATAATCAGAAAATATCCCCTTTTATGGAAGTCTGGATCCAATCCCATGTCTATTGTAAAGCAGCTTTTGTACAGTTATTTTTAAAATACAGAAAATTGATATCAATGTCTTACAGGCTGCTGATATCAGAATCTCTGCAACATGTTGTCACTGCCAGAGGCATGAATTCAGTTTTCCTTCAATTTCTGCTTTCGCTATGTGATCTTATTTGGAACACAAGTGCACTCAGAGATGCAATGGTTTAATTCATCAAAGCCTCTTAGATCTTCGACAGATACAAATTCACTTATACCTCTTCAGGCAAGAAATATATGCCAGGTGTTAGAACTTGTTACAGACACAAGGAGCTTGGAGCAGAAAAAGTACTTCTGGAGTACTTTATATTTAACATATTTATTTATGTCTAATGGACCTTTATCTTGGCTAATCTATAAACATGACCTGCATAGATTTACCTTAGCTCTTTTTACTTTTGTCTGACCTCAGGTTTCAGAGGTTAAGTTACATATGGATTAAACCATAGAGCCTTTGCCCCTACTATTTTATTTCTTCCCATAAGTCAAACTGACTCTATGAAAAGATGCTTACATAATATACTTTTATTTATTTCAAACTTGTGTAAG
Source organism: Limnodynastes dumerilii (assembly GCA_011038615.1). Classification (NCBI taxonomy): domain Eukaryota; kingdom Metazoa; phylum Chordata; class Amphibia; order Anura; family Limnodynastidae; genus Limnodynastes; species Limnodynastes dumerilii. The sequence goes on along the minus strand of WWET01000148.1, from coordinate 209,809 downwards.
CTTTATTACTGGATTGACTTTTTATTTATACTTTATAATACACAAGAAAAGTAAAATAGATCATTACTTGGTCCTGTAGCCTATCTGACTTTATACATAGGGATAAACTTTGTCCTGAAATCAGATCACAACACAGACTGAAGAGGTACTTTTTTTCCCTCTTGACCAACAGTCTAAAGCTGCTTTTACACGGTTTGACTTGTGACTCATGTATATAAAAGGCAGATATAGCTCTTCTATAGATAGTATGAAATTATCTGGGATTTGTGACAAGTGGTAAAGTTTACAGAATTAAAACAAAGATGCAGTGAATTGCAAAAAAGTATTGTTGATACGGAATTCAATTATTAGTATATGGCATTCAACTTAGAGGGCAATCACAGACAATGTAGACACAAAGTCTTCTATTTATGTGATGTCATGATTCCTGATATGTTCATTGCATGTTATGTTTTGTTTACCTTTCTGATCTCATGACTCTCCCCAGTCTTGCACTTCCTGGTGTTCACAGGTGTAGCTCATTACCTTGATGGGGTCTCTGCTCAGTGGCCTTATTTAAAACCCTTACTTTTAGCAACAGGTAAACTTAGCCTGCTGATTTGTGTCCTTGAGCTTACTTATGTGTTTTGGCTCCCTGGTTCCAGGTCGTGTTTTACTCCTCAGTGCCAGAATCTATTGTGTCCAGTGTTCTCCATTGGTAATCCTTGTTCCTGCCACTGTCAGTTCTCAGTCACTGTGCTCCTGTAACTCTGGTTCCAGCTCTGCCATACCACCAGTTCCTGATGTTATATCCAACTTCTGTTGCCGTGCCTCTGCTACCTGTAGCTATTACTACTGTGCACCTCAGATCCTTTCAAACCAGTTCAGCGTCTGTGCATTTGTTCAGAGGGCCATGACTTGCCACTTGCCAGCAACCACATCCATCCTCACCATCAGGGGCTTGGGTGAAAAACAGACTTGTGGTTAGATTTTGCACCTCTGGATTGGTGCTGTCCATTTACGGATAGTAACATGTGAATATTGTGAATTGATACTTGTTGGAAGGAGTTGGGGATCACAGAATTGGCTTAAGTTTGACAAGTGTAAATGAATGTGTACTTAGCCATTTGTGTAGGAGAGAGTATTAATATTAAGTTTGTTTTTGAACACTGTGCTATTATTCTTTTAGGTTACGAACTCTGACAGACAAATTCTCTCTCTATTGTGGCTTTGTAAAGTTAATTTATGGGCATGAGGTTTGAACAGACAAAAGAAGTAAAATTGTAACATAAATTGTAACACAAACTTGTGCTAGTAGAAGCCCTTATAAAATAGGTGCATCATTAATGATAAAGGAGAATTGGGATTTATTATGCATTATACCCTGCTACGATGGGTGGCTTTCTGAAGTAGAAATAGACGAAAGTTAATTTTCGGCTTTCTCTATTTCAAATAGCTACCAATTTAGATTTCTTTTTACTGAATGGGTGAATATGCAGATACTCACCCATTCATTTTCAAAAGCGCCGCCAGAAGTTAGTAACCTCTCTAGGGACTTTTAGTGTTAGGGAGAGGGTTAGGGTTAGGCTCTAGGGTTATAATTAGGACCGTGGAAGGGGAGTGTTAGGGTTAGGATCAGGTTGCAGAGAAGGAAGGGATAGGGTCAGGCTACGGGGAAGGGAGGGTTAGGGTCAGGCTGCAGGTAAGGGAGGGTTAGGGTCAGGCTGTGGGAAAGGGAGGGTTAGCATCAGGCTGCGGAGAAGGGAGGGTTATGGTCAGGCTGCGGGGAAAGGAGGGTTAGGGTTAGGGTAATAGAAGGGAAGGTATAGGGTAAGGATTAGGTAACAGGTCGGGCATACTTACCATTCGGAGCACTGTTTTCGGTGCTCTGGAGATTGATTGCTTTGCCTTTTCGAGGCCGAAGCAATCGATTTCCCAAGAACGGCCTTATCAAAATAGGGACGTTTGCAACGGGGACCCACACCCATGCCTGGAAGAGATATATCACTTACTATATTTGCCAGAACATCACTTTAAAAAAAAAAAAATTTAAATTAAAAAAAGCCGAAAAGAAAAGGCAAATACATTACAATACAGGTAGAAACGCAGAATAAAAAGTACTGCTGTCTAGCATACAAAGGATCACTAAACTTCTTATGATAAATTCATTTCCAAGGCACATCCAGTTAAAATAGGTAAGTTTTTTTTTAAATTGACGATGAAAAAAACTTTAGAAGTTTTTAACAATTTATTGTCAAAATAAAATAATTTTGTTAATAGAGGAAAGGCACTGTAAATTTGCCAACATTAGAAGAAACTAAGCTAACACTAAGTAAGCAACATACTTAATGAATTGTTTAAGGTAACTTGACATAGCTATATATCACATACAAAAGAAAGCAGGATAACAGGTCTATATATTCCTAAATATAGTGTGGTTAGTTCTAAAATATATTTCACTGCTCTAAATGCGCATTAAATATGAAACTAGGAGACAAATTAGTCAATAATCAAATGACATATTTTGAACATACACTTGTTTATATATAATAAGTATTTTAGGCAATGGCATGACTAAAATGAATGACTCACTATCACCATGTGTCTCTCTGACCCCTTACTCTAATACTACCTGTGCCCCTAACCCAGGGCTGCCAACTCTCCTGAAATTTAGGCCATTCTCCTGGTATCCCAGGAGAGCCAGCAAATCTCCCGCAAACCCAGACCCCATAACAATCATAAGTGTAATCCCTAGAGTTACTAGGGATGGGCGGGACTTGATGATGTAATCAAGTCCAGTCCATCCCCTTTAACACCAGAACACACGATTAATTGACAGGGGGCGGGACTTAACTACGCGATTTGCATAAATACATCCCTTTTTAATGCAAAGTTAATAAAGTATGATTTAAAATCCATCAAACTCTAAACCTTTAGAATTCTGTATCTATATCTCTTTACCAAGCAACATAACTAAATATAGATTTGCTGTGTAGATGCACATTCCTAACACATGCCACCGAAAAATAGACCTGAAATTATTAATGACAGCCCTAGGATCTAGAGAGTGAGCAGTTGATTTAGTTCCAGGAATACAACTCTTAAAGAATACTTCTGCATTTAGTTTAGGAAATGACATATTTTACAGCACAAAAATGCTTTTACATGTTTAAAATAATGATAATTCAAGAAAGAAAGAAATATTTAATTTCAGTAAATTTGAGTAAAATCTCAAAACATCCCATGTATCACTTAGTGCCACCCACAACCCTAAGTAGTATTTGTCTTTTCACATCTTGAGGAGATGTGATAAAGGGAGATTAATGCATTTGTTCCACTACCCCCATTCCTCCATGATAGCCAGCATTGTGCTTACAACCTAGCACTTGTTCTCCCCCAATTGGAGATAAGTATAGTATTGCCTCCACCAATATTCATATCACCAGCACAAGGCTTTTGCCAGATTGGACTTGTGAAACCATAGAAGTGGGACCCTGCCATCATTTCAGCCAACCCTAGGCCAGACAGCAATAAGGCTGCTAAACACAAGCTCACCTCAGGTATATTTCTAAAACCTTCACCTCAGGTATATTTCTAAAACCTTCACCTCAGGTATATTTCTAAAACCTTCACCTCAGGTATATTTCTTAGCCCCAGGAACAGCTAATGTTTTTGATATATAATTCGCTAAATTTGTAGAATAAAAGAAAGATTCAGCATCCTTTGCAATTGATGATTGAAACCTTGGCAATAGAGGCATCTCAGGTTTTTTTTATTTTATAAACGTTGGCATGCCATTGTGATTATGCCAAGGCAGTAATTTTGACTACAAGGCCACATAAATTAACTGTTTTTAATCTATTTTTGACAAAATATACCCCACACCCACTACCTACCACCCAGGTGCAGAAAAGCTCTCATGTTACCAGCACTGGGGTTGTTTGTATTTAGGAAAACTAGCTTTAGTTCTATGTTTCCACAGTCCAGGCTGGTAATAACCTAGTACTGGTTGCCTTATAGTTTGGGGAATATCATGCTACTCATCATACCTCCCTACCAACAGCTGCCTGTCATCATTAAGATTAAACAAACAGTAATCTGTAGGCTGTTCACAGTTAGATACTCAACTTGTTTACCGCAATCCCCTCTATTTGTATAGTATTTATATTAACCTATTATTATTATTATTATTATTATTATTATTGCTATTATTATTATTAATACTTTATTCACCTTCTCATCAGTAGATAACAGCTCAATATTCAAACTTTATTATGGGAGTAAGTGGAAAAAAGGTTGTGAATAAGCATTCTGTAATCCATGTAAATTAGGATATAAATTATTATAATTTTGCGTACTGTAGTATTATTTCATAATTTACTTTATATATTATTTTAGTATTTTATGTCCTGTTTTATTTACTTGCAGCCACCATTAACATTTATTTTACAATACAATGTATAATTAAATGACCTCCAATAAAATAGCACAGAAATAAATAATTACATTCAATATAAACAAAAAGAAATATCTGTTTTCATCAAACTTCATGAGTAAACCTACACAGTGTAGTATAGTCTAGTGTAGTGTAGTGACAAGGCTGAATCTTACAAATCCAATTAAAGGTTCAGGTTACATAAACAAGCACTCTTCTCAGCTTGACATCTCTTCCCTGCTCTTTTATCTGTTTTATGTTTAAACTTGAGAGCAAAGAATTTATCAGTGACTTGTAGCTCATCAACTTCAAGCAGCATCTTCTTGTCACTAGTGTGTACTCCCTTATGAATAGCATGGCTGAGTAAGATGATCAAAAACAAGGTCGCTTTACAAATCCAAATATTTCCCAGGCCACAGCAGTAGACAACTGCAAAGGATAAAGGTTCATATTGCACAAATCAGAAAAGGTGTCTCTCAGGCCCTGGAGCGGTAATATGCCTGAAGCTGTCTGGCTTCATTTCATAATTATGGCAAGATAACGAGTTTCAAGATGAGCATTAATCTTCTATTTACTGCTGATGTTTACTGATTCAATGAATGAATTACAGGGCAGTTTTCAATCATCTTAGCATTAAACACTTCATAGAAATAATGATCAATAACTGATTATTCATTCTTACCTTAACAATTACCAGGAAGAGTAACATATCTAATGCAACTACAGGGGAATTTCTTAATCATTTTGTGAAACTGTCTTCTGTAGTATACATAATACATTCTGATATGCTGTATACAGAAATTAATCTAAGTCTTGTAACAATTTAGTAGTGTATATGCTTTGTATTGTTTTGTTTAATACTTTATCATTTTTTACAAATAAATGTATATAATCTTATTTGTTACAACTTCTGCAATCACCCAGAATTCTGCTACCTGGTACCTGTTACCTGCTGGGACCCCATTACCTTTCTTCTGTATACCTGCCTGAACTCTATTACTGTGTATCTTTATACCTACCTAAACCGTGTTACCTCATATTTGTATACCTGCCTGGACCGTGATACTTTGTACCTGTATAACTGCCTAGATCTGGTGTCCTTATCTTGTATGTCACTCCTGTTCTTGGCCCTGTCCAGTTTTTCAGTCCTTGAACTCATTGCAGCTGCTTAATCTCTGTCCTGTTGCAATGCCTGATTCCCAAACCATCCTTGCTACTCCAGCCACTAGGGGTTGCGACCTGCAGGGTGACTGCCGCACAAGTCTATCCCCACCATCAAGGCACCTAGCCGCACAAGTCTATCCCCACCATCAAGGCACCTAGCAAAGACCTGGCCACATTTAGAATGTGCACTCTGATGTGCGGCGACTTTGAATATGTTACCCTTCATAATTAAACAAATACTTAAGCTCTGTAATTGACTATACAGTGTACAATATTATGTCCTGCTGTGATAATGCTTGGGTTGTATTTCCCATGTATATTAATGTAATAATAATTTTAAATAAATATGGCAATATATTTATTCTTTAAATATAATTACTACTATTTACCTGCTTTGGTTCTCATTCTAATACCTTGGTGTAATACAAATGATTATAATGACTTCAAGGCACCAAAAATTACAAAGTTTTTACAAACAGAAAAAATTCACAAACAAATAACGCATAAATGAAAATAGTTAACATAGGAGAAAACAAGTATAATTACATTTTTACTACAAAACACAACTTTGTCAAAAATCACTACAACTCATGAGACTACGTAGCATTTTTAGGTATGTTAGAGGTCGCTTCAAAGTTCTGTACCCTGTAAAAAGGCCCTTGTCATAGCCTAAGGCTATGCGCTTTATATGGCCTCTCTGCAACCAGGCAAACTCATTTTGAGCTTTCTTGTCAGATTGAATAAATTCAACAACTGCTCTTGGTAGATCTGTAGGGATGAGTAACCTCAAACACTAAAAACAGCTGTCATATTAAGTCTACATACACAGTGGTATTAACAATTTATTTCCAGCATAATTTAAGAACATGACCTGAAAGGGAAATAAAATTGTTGTAAATACAGCAATCTGTTTTTTTTTTTTTAAACTGAATGCCATTTAAATGGAAATCACACACATTAATGTAGTTAAAGCAAAAACGTTTATCTCCATGAGAACACACAATAAAATGATATAAGTTCAGGTAAGACTGTGGACCTGATTCACAGTTATGAAGGGAACTAAGAACATATGTGTTTGCAATTATATGCGTGGCAACTCCATTGACACGCCCTCATTTTTGTTGTACTTAACTGACTTAAGAATGGCAAACGCAGTTTTATCTTTCTGTGCGTATGTATCTTCAGAAGTTACTAAAGAACAAACGTACTTGGCAAACCACATCCTGTCTGCCCCACTTAAATGGATCCCACTACCCACTTTTCTTAATTTACTTCTTAGCTTGGCCTGGCACGCCCTTTCTTATGTACTTAAAATTACATAGATTGTGTAAATAAAGTTACTACGCCTGTGCGGTTTAACTGTTCATAAAAATACGCACAGAAATAGCTGCAGCTCTTTAACTGTGAATCAGGTCCTATGCCTTGCGATTTCTTCTTCTGCCATGTTCCCCCAAGTTTTTTAACAGAACTGTTTTTGAACTTAGGAAATGAGGACTGGATTTTGTGCGTGTGTGCTAGAGGAATGGGAATAAGGACCCAACCTTAAGATCTGCACATCCTCCCAAAGTAAAATGGAAATGACTCAGAAAACTGGATAGTGAATGAAGGCTGGAACACGCCCTTACTATACTATTTAAATACCTTTACCCCCTGAACCTAGCGCATGTACTGTATGCTTTCCATCTCATTCCGCCATCAGAAAGACTCTTTGCATGGAAGTCTGGCTCCTGAGGATCCAGATCCGTGGTGAATTTACTGTATGTTGTGCATGAATGAATGAGCGTGAAATGTGGGCGTTTTTCACTCATTTTGTAAGTTTGCATCTGGTCCTGATTCATAACTAATTACCAACATAGGAATATTTAAAAATACTAGTAGATAAGATCAGTATATATTTTACAACTGTGTCACTGGGCCAGACCCTAAACTATGTACGTGAGCGATTTTACGTAGTTTACGTAAAATCACCCATTAGTCTTTACTGCGCATATGCACAGCAGATGTTACACCATGTAACTCTGAACGTACGTACCAGCCAAGTATCAACAGCGTACCTATGAACAAAGGGGCATGACAGCAATACGACACCCGTCATTATGCTCCGGAGGCGGGGTGAGGCATTTAAATCGTACAGTATGGGCGCGCTTAGGCACTTACGTATGTGAAGCCTTTACGTACGTCAGTAGTTACGCTTTGAAAAGTTAAGATAGGGTCTGGAAAGCGTTAAACGGCAAAAGTACAGGGGAGTGCATAGAACATACGTTAGCGCAAATACGTCACGCGATGAAACGTAACAAGCACTTAGGTCTGGATCTACTCAATTATCCCTTTGAAATTTTCTGCTCATATCTTTTCTGCATTAACTTTCACCATTCCAAATCTTCCAAGCACCACTGGCCAATAAAGACATTTATAAGTGGATGGTTTGGACATTTAGAAATGAATGTAAGTACACTGCGTTGGATAAGTGTGCATAAAAGCAGCAGAAGGTATGGCATTGCATGCACACTCCAATAATATTAAGGACAACCCTCAATATCCCTCATTTCCAAAAAAAGACTTTTGCTGAAAATGTTGCTAATTATAAAGAAAATTCTGGATAGCCTTCAGAGTTTCAAGGTCTTACTGCCAATGAACTGTTTTATACTATATACATATACATCAATCTCCAGACAGTTTTCTTCATTAAGCCCAATAATATTTTATTAACTTTTTTTCCCCAGTACTGGAGTCAGTAAAAAACTGGTATTAAAAGAGACTCAAGTATCAAAATCATTTTATATCTCTTTTTGAAACTTATGTGTAAGTATAATAAAACTTTCATTCCATTACTGCTACATTCAGGGCTGCATCAAATAACTGCAGGCCCCAGGACACAGCCGCGGGGCCCTGCCCTCATTAGTGATGTCACCTAGGGGCGGGGCACCATGGACCTGCTTTGAACTTCGCAGCACATTGGCCAGCTATTTAACAACTGTGAGAAGCAAGTATCAACGGTAAGATAACATCGCCTGTGGCCACATCCGTATGATCTGCAGTATGCTAATGGTATGGGGAGTTCCACTATATTTAAATGAGGAACGGGGTGGTTTAGTGCTGCTGCGAGTGCAGTGCTAACATCTAAGAGCTCAGTGCTCAGAGCTGGTGTAAGTATAAAACATAGGGGGTTGTTATTCATTAAACAGCCCTATTTTCAATGTAAATACAGCCCTACACATGTTTAATAAATTGTAAGGTTAAACTGAAGCGTTCATTAATTTTTTTTTAACTTTTTTGGCCATAAAATATATCATCGTGATTTAATATTTTTTTTTTCTTAAATAGCAGCGCTTTGCAGCAGAGTCCACCCCGGCATTATTTAAATGAGTGCACATTTTCTTTAAGAGGTTTCATTTGATTGTTAAACCAAATCAATTGCATTTGTAACATGCACACTTGTATAGACTGCCTCTGCCTATACGATGCTGTTTCCATGTTACAAACAAATGCACCTTCAGTAAGTTCTATCCAGGAGTTGCAAAAGGTTCATCTCTAGGTATGACACACACACACGGGGGTAGATCCAGAACTAAGTATGCCAGCCGCTGACGTAAAAACGCTGTTTTGTATGTACAGCGCATGTACGTGGCAGATGTTATGTGACGTAACTCTGAACGTACATACCAGGCTAGTTTCAACAGCGTAATTACGTACAAAAGGGCGTGACAACCATACGACACCTGTTATTCTGCTTTGGAGGCGGGGTGAGGTATATAAATCATACAGTATGGGCGTGATTAGGCAGGTATGCACATGTAGCCTTTACTGACATCAGTACTTATGCTGTGTAAAGTTAAGGTATCTGAGGTAGTTGAAGCTAACACAGTAGAACAGTTTAAACATGCTTGTGATAAATATAAGGGTATCCTAAATTGTAAACCAAATTGAGGGTAAACAGGGTCTAGGGTCGGTATAGTTTTAAATAAACAACTGGGTAGACTGGATGGACCATGTGACTCTTATCTGTCGTCACTTTCTATGTTTCTATGTCCACTATTTGAAAAGAGTATGCCTCATAGGTTGTGTATAATGAAATGGATCCAGACTTTGGTAAAGAGGGCGTTCTTGCTCACATGGTTGTAGATCCAGAACTAAGTACGCTAGCGTATATACACTAGCCGCTGACGTAAAAATGCTGTTTTGGATGCACTGCGCGCAGTTATGTTACGCCACATAACTCTGAACATACGTACCAGGCTAGTATGAACAGCGTAACTACGTACAAAGGGGCATGCCAACTATACGACACCCGTAATTACGCTTTGGAGGCAGGGTGAGGCATTTAAATCATACAGTATGGGCATGATTAGGCAGGTATGCACATGTACCCTATACTGACATCAGTACTTACGCTGTTAAAGTTAAGGTAGGGTTTGGGAAGTGTAAAACGGTAAAGAACGTACGAGAGAGGGGAGTGCATAGTAAACACGCCAGCGTAAATGCGCTATGTCTAGAAACGTAATGCAAACGTAGCTCTGGATCTGGCCCATAGTGGGGCCGCGGATTTGCACATACTCTGCCCTTTAACTCTGGATCACACCTTTAGAATTTTAAAATAAGAGGAAATTGGGTGGAAAGTTACACCTGGGAAAACCATATCTAAATTTTGGGGGGGGGGGGAGTCAATACATTTTATTCTCTGCATGCAAGGATAACATTTTAATTTTGCTTAATGAACACAGATGCTGACCAGGCTTTACTTTTAAACTATTTTGTGACATGGTTTAGGAAACATTAACTATCAACACTGTGGAGCTGATCCAGTGTAGCGCTTAACGGGGCTGATCCAGAGCTTGGGAGTAAGGGAAAAACAGTTGCAAGTGTACAGTTCGGCCAAACCATTTTGCAATGCAAGGGGTGCTAATTAGTTATTAGTTAATTATTTTGCATACAAAGAAAATAATTAACTTTTGCTCATAAAACTCAAAAACAGACTAGCTTTATGTTTAATTTATAAATTAGAGTTAAGCTAAGAAGCATTTTTCCTGTAAGCAAAATAATTCAAATTAATTAGCACCCTTTGTATTACAAAATGGTTTAGCCAAGCTGTACACTTGTACCTTTTTGCTCTTAAAAATCATTTAAAGCTTACAGTTTTACCAATCAAATAATGTAATATTGTAAGAAAGAGATGTAGCATGTACCCAGCTTAACACTAGTTGTAACAGAAATTTGTCTGTTTCAACATGATTTTGCCTAAGTGTGATTTCCACCTGATGTCCTCTTATTTCCAAATTCTGAATCAGGGCCAAATCCTTAATTAGTAACGATAGGCGAATTACAAAAGCTTCAATGAATTATACAATTAATTCTGGTTCGGAACACAGTGGGTCCACCCAGCATGCGGAATTCACCGGTTGCAGTCTCCGGTCCGATGGCCCGCTTTGCGAAATAGAGACAGCGGAAAGTTAATTTTCGGCTGTCTCTATTTCGAATAGGTGGCCATTTTAGAGATTTTTTTATGATCGGCATACTCGCCCATTCATTTTCGCAGACGGGCTGGATGACAGCTATGGAGAGGCTTAGGAAGGGAGGGTTAGGGTTTGGACCATAGAAGGGGAGGGTTAGGGTCAGGCTGCAGGGAGGGGTCTTAGGGTTAGGCTATAGAGAAGGGAGTATTAGGGTCAGGCTAGGGAGAAGGGAGGGTTAAGGTCAGGCTGCGGGGAAGGGAGGGTTAGGGTAATGGAAGGGGAGGGTTAGGGTTATAATTAGGGAAAGGGTTGGGGTTAGTTTAGCCACTCACCTTTTGGAGCACCATGTTCGGTGTTCCGGGGACCGATTGCTATGCCTCTTCTAGGCAAAAGCAATCGATATCCCAGCCAGTTTGAAACTGGAGAGAACGACCCTATCGAAATAGGACCGTTCTTTGCGGTGAACCACACCCAGAATTCACTATCCACATGCTGGGTGGACCCACTTACCATGCATACAGGTGGGTGGGCATAGGCATGATAATCATACAATAAGGGTTTGGCTAAGCCTTTAAGTAAAATCCAATATTCTGCACATACAGGGTTACATAACAGGACACAGAACTTCTTTCTGCATGCAGGAA
>WWET01000148.1:165033-178940 GCA_011038615.1 Limnodynastes dumerilii | reverse complement strand
CTCTTCCCTTCCGAAAATGAATGAGTGAGTATGCCGTTCGTATACTCATCCATTCATAAAAAGAAAAAATACATAAAAGCAACTTTTGGCTGTTTCTACTTTGTAATGTCAGCCTTTGGAGCGGGAACTCGCAACGGGCAATAGCTACTTATTCAAAATGGTCATAAATGCAGTGCTTTTTATGTAAGACCGCACGACCAATCAGAAGCCGAGCAGTGTCATCACAACCATCGCGGACAAAGTACGTATATGCATCGGACTCGACACACAAGCAGCACGCATGCACCGTTTAAATGATTTTGCCGCCGAAACTTTAATTTTTTTTAAACTTTTAAAACTTGGAAAATCCGTCGAAAAAAGGTGCCGGAACTCCATTCCTGTGTGTTCTATGACAAAAAAGCACTGATTGTCAGTCTTGTCATTGCTGCCTTTGTGATTGTTTTTGTGGCATCCTAATGATAACATGGGGAGTGACTACATTACGCTTGTCATTAATTCTTTCCCACTTTGCGTGTGTAAGTGACCTAAAGGACAGACCTGTGGATCTGGTCTTGTGTCACTAAGCCCCATCCCCTGCCATCCCCTGCCATACACAAACAGAACCTCTTGTATGTTCTAGGAAGCTTTTCATATATAGATTATAGGGGTGAAACAATGTGTTGTTGTGTATTGCATGTATAACGTCAGTATGAAATACAATAAAAGAATAAAAAGATAGATCTGTTTTAAAAAAAATCTGAATATATAAGTGGATAAAGCCCAGCCATAATTGCATGGAATAAGTGTTAAATATAATGTACAGACATTGCAGAATAAAGAGGTTGGTGTGTCTCAATTGAAAAAGCAATCTAGATAGGCTTCAGGCAGAGAGGAATTAGCTCAAGTTCAAGCACCATTCAGCAGCAGCAGCAGTGAAAAGCAGATGTTTTCAAGTATTTCACTCTGACAGCATTTCTTTGCTCAAGAGATAGCCACACAGCAATGGAATGCTAGATAGCTCACAGATCACTGGTATTTTAAACAGGATTTTTACATCTTGATAAATGAAAATCTTTTCAGCAGAATATTAACTTCATTACACATGTGGTTGATAAATTCCCATATCATTAGTGTTCAACCTAAGGTTCTCCCTTACTCAGTCATACGCAGCGCCGGGCCTAGCCAATTTGGTGCCCTAGGTAGGCTTTTGTTGGTGCCCCCTAGTAGAAAATGAACACTACTATTAAAGGATCACAGTGGAGGTACAATGGTGCCTGGGCAGGCAGCTGATTTAAGATCATCACCACTCTGCTTTACAAGGGGGAGAAGCTGCTACACATGTGCTGGGTTTCCTTTTCTGCCCTGGAGTGCTGCTATAGGTGACTCGCCTATACTGCCTATAGCTAGGGCCGACCCTGGTCATACGTAAGAGTCATTATAAAGTGCTCGGTCACTCTAAGCTTTGCTGTAAGAAGTAAATGTGAAAGGAAATGATACCAGTCTATAACAGAAACCCTGACTTTAAGAAAAGCCTCATCTCAAGAAAAAATTGAAATCTACAAGTAAAAAATTTTTATGGGATGACCAATTAGAGACGAACATCTAGACATGAGGAAACCTTAAACTGAGTACACACTGGAGGGTTATCTGATGATTATCGTGCCGATGAATGTGTACTGTCCCATGATGCTTCAATATTTTTGGGAGAGCCTAATTTTTGCAGTCAGCGATGTCCCGATGTCTAGAGAAAACGTCACTGTACTGACATGTCTATATTTGCAACAAAGGTTTATGGAAGCAATTTGTAGAACGATCCACAGTAAAATAGTAGTGTGTAATGGGCATCATTATGTAGGTCAGAGCTTAACATTGTTACTACTGTATGACAAAATGTCAGACCATGAGTTGAAACTTAATTAAAATTAAGGACCGGATCCAGATTTAAGATCGTCAGGTGATTTACGCATGCAAGTGTTCCGTCCGAGCCCATTTGCGTGCAAATTTGCGCTAAAGCGGGCGGGGGGAAGCATGTAAAGTGTACAGTGTGGGAGGGGGCTCCCACACTGTAGCGGATCAGCGGTTGCTGATCCGCCCGTCGCATTTAAGGCAGGCTTATGGCAGCGTAAGCTGCCATAAAGCCCGCACGACAGAGGGGAGTGACAGGGGGTGTGCACTCCCCTCTGTCTTGCGTAATTTCAGACCCCCGCGCGCACGGAAAGCACGCGGAGGTCTGGATCCGGTCCCAAGACTTCAGATAATATACCCGCAACAAGTATGTTGACTGTAGTTTCCTTGCTCATTTGCAATAAAAACATGTTATGCAAGAATTATTACAACGTGCAGTTGTGAAGCAATTAGATGTGGCATTTTAAATAGTTAAATTTAAAAAAATCTCTTTTTTAACTATAAGCTTCATTTACTTTTGTTGAATTTGGAATATTATTCCATGTTCAATCCAATTATATTCTATAAACAAAAAAAATCCTAAAGGAGTATAGAAGTTCATAGGAACAAACAGATGAACAGATTTATGATTCTGCATCAAAAGGAACACTTTACTATGTTTCTTTCTCGCACAGTGAACAGATAGGACTGTTCATTTAACAGTTCAATGATACTAGAGCATTAAATAGTACAATGTTAAAGTTGACACATTGTTTCATTCATCTGATCGCTTCCTGTTTATTTGCTATGAGCATCACAGTAAAAAGAAAAATATTAGTATGCATTTGATGTTAGGTACGAATAGTCGTGGAACAAGCAATAAATGTATTTTCCATTTTTCAAGTAAATGATTTTTAGACAAAAAAAATGAAATAGATACAAGAAAACATTATATTACATTTTCCATAATGAGGAATTTGAAGAAGATTAAATGTGGTCAATTTTAATAGGTCATTTTAGTCTATGCTGATACTACTTTATCTATTAAATATTAAGATAATAGAATGGATCCAGACTTGTAGGTGTAGCTGTGCTCGGAGCTTCTGCATGGGTGAGGGGACGATACGGAGATACGATCCATGGACCCTACACCATCCTCACTTAAAATGGGGATGGCATGGAGGTCTGGAGAGTACAGAGGGTCCTTGATGTACTTTCTACATACTTCACCTCTCCCACATAGTGGAATGACTTTCCGCTTTTGGCCCCGCTGTTGGAAATGATCCGGGGATGGAACTCTGGATTAAAGATCTATATACATCCTGGGAATGTGTAGCCTGTGCACTTGCTTTAGAAAAAATCTGAAGTTTTCCAGTCTTAGCTAATGGAATACAACCCTTTACATATGTCTGGATCCAGTTCATTGTTACTGTAAAAGTCCTTTAAATAACCTCCAAGACTGTAAATAAGAAATGAAATGTCTCCTACTTTGTCTGATGGTATAAGGCTCATTTATATATCCTCACCCTGCTAACATTAAGACACTGCAGGAGCCTGTGGAGCAAATGGACCTTAATTTGCTCTTTACAGTCTGCTGTAATACTGTAATATCTCATTTTATTAGCTTAACGCAGCTTCTGCCATGATCCCATTGGTCTCAAAGCTGCTACAGTACTGTAAGACTTCTCTAGAATCACATTAGGTAAGAAGGTCGGCTAATGCAAATGATAAAGGTAACGGTTGTTATAACATCACCTTTTTTATTCCATCATTAAACAACCAGCAGCGACACAAAAATGTGGCACTTTAATATTGATGACTGATAATGCTTCTACCTTAAACTGGGTATACACTGAACCATTTCTCGTCCAATCCCACCTCCACTGAGCAGTTATATTAGTGAATGCTCATTCTTGTAACTTCTAATCCTAGTCGCTTGGTCGGGTCAACAGATGTTTAAACCTGCTTAAAAATCAAGAGACCAAACTGCCAATCACCCAACCAATTTACAAGTGTGTACGCTGCCATGCCTGGTTTATCAAATTCTTCCCCCAAATCTTCCATCATGTAGCGCCACTCATATTTTATGCCTGAGTAACGCTGCAGCTATCTGTGTAAGCAGCCCAGGAAAATAGCAGAGATAAATGACACCTAACTACTGAACATATAACAGCTTTCTACAGTGTACAAACTACCATCAGTGTTTATTAAAGGCTTATTTAAGAAGAATGTGGAGTGTGGTTTTTTTCTACCTAAAAAGTACTTTATATTTATTGATTTTTCTTTTTACACGCATTTTGTGATTTCATTATAAACCTTAAATGTCATCACATAGGTAATTAGTATAGCTAACCCCTTTCACCGAGAAAGGTGAACGTTGCAGGTACCCAAAGCACACACACAGAGTTGCCTATTTTTTATTCTTTCCCTCCAGGATATCTCAGAGGGAAGAAATAGATTCTGGAACAGGGAGGGGCTTAATGATGTGAATTATGCAAATTGCATTGTTAAACCCCTTATGTCACTGCTATAATCTCTAGTGTTCCAAGGATTGGGTGGGGCTTGATGATGTTGTCAAGTCCTGCCCATCCCTTTTAACTCTATAGATTACAATAGAGATTGACAGGGGTTCAGGACTTGCAGGAGATTTGCCAGCTCTCCCGGGACATTGGAAGAACTGCCCAAATTGCTGGAGTCTCACAGATATTCCGAGAGAGTCGGCAACCCTGCTTAACAGCAACTAAAGTCAAAGTACAAATGACAACTAATAGTGATAAATTTGTCTTCTTTTCTGATGCCTATGTTATCACACCATGCAGGTCTGCCTATTATCATGTAATTTTGTGTGAGTGGCAGGTGGTGTGGCAAAGATTTTAACAGTATGTACTGTGGGGCAATTGTTTGTGCAGATTTTTTTCAGAAAATGCAGGTAGAGATCTACTGTAAAATTGGACAAGTGTGTATGCATGGATTGGGTGCTGTATCTGTAACCTTGCTATACTGTAGGATTGTGTCATTGTTCTGAAATTGGCTCTGAACAAGTTTGGACAAGTGTATATACAGCATTAAGCTGGCCATACACTAGAACGATTATCTGCCCGATCACCCAATTATCGGGTGATCGGGCAAATAATCGCTGTAGTTAGAGACCAGGATCAATTTTTGAAACACCAAATAAGCTCTGGTGCGATTATTTGATCTTTCAACATGTTAGATTTAAATCAGGAGAAAGCTCCCAATATTTTAAAAGAGCCAATCAGCACGCTGAATGACTCTCTATTCTTCAAAGATGCTGCTGCTTTATATCTATGTACAAAGCTGCTCTGACAGCTATGAAGGTATACTTTAAAGCTGTCAGAGCAGCATAGTACACAGATATGCAGCAATGGTTATTGCAGGGAATAGTACAGAGAGGGATCAGCCAAAACCACACTATGTGAAGTGCGGCTTCGGCTGATTCTTATCTGTATTACTGAATGCAATAACCGCTGCTGTATATATATGTACTATGCTGCTCTAACAGCATTAATGGTGTCAAAGCTGTCAGAGCAGCATAACTAGCCCTGGCCCCCATCCTCTATTGCTAAGATTATCAGTCCCAGCAGGAGAGGTGTATGGTGCCGATAATGGGACATTTCCCTAGCGGGAAATTGTCCTGTTTATAGGCCCACCCCCTGCTGGGACCGATAATCATCCTATTGTATGCCCAGCTTTAGAGTAGCCAAACAATTTATATTTTGTGTATTAACCTTCTTTACCTTCTATTTTATATCTATACTAATGCATCTGTATTATCCAAAATGTTCTGGAATAAGGCATGTGCATCCTTTATAACAGTTCATGAATATTACAATATAGAATTTATTAGAGTTATTTGGCCTGTAATTTTTTTCTTTTAAATATTCTTAATCAGCTGATACTCAGCTATTGACCTCAAACTAAAGTTTAACTACTTGCCCCTTGCCCCTTGCTTGAATGCCCATATATTTTATAATTTAATTCTTTGTACTACTATTTGTAAGTCCTTCCCACCTATCAATATCTTACATAAAGTAGTGAAATTGCAGTCTGTTCTGCATATAATTTATCTTGTATCACTGATCCACAGCTGCAACAGAGCCTATAAAAGCAAATACAAATTTGCTGATATGTCTGTGACTGCATCTGTGTGCTGTGTACTAATGGAAAAAGGTGTTTCACTATATTACAATTACACAGCCCAACAGACCTAACAATTATTAACCAGTCTAGTTAATAAATAAAATACATTGTAATCACTATACTATGCTGACTATTATTTTTTTTTATAATTGTAGGACAGCGCATTTCTACACATTTTGTTTGGGTATTTTGTTCTATATTTTAACATTTATAGTTTTTTTGTGTTTTATATAATATTTATTTATTTAATGAAATAATACAAAGAATATGCCATTTAAATAACTTAAAAAATATACTTTGATACATGCCAATTGTATAGCTTGCTGCACTGCACTTTTGAGCCTACTAGCTAATACACATCCATTTACATGTTTCATATGCATGCTCATTCCCATAGTCACTAATCACAGCACTGGATAGCTCATACACAATACATTTTCCCCCATAATGTTCAGTGATGTAGGAAACATATAGGACATGATCCAGAGTATTTGCACAAGTGGAATGTGCAATCGTTGTAGTCAGATCAGCGTTGTGTGATTCAGATGAAATGCACAACTCTGCATAGGACACAGGGAAAAATTCCAGGCGTATAACCCCTGCTGAAGAAGCTGTTGGTGCCATATTGCAATTCTGCTGTGTGTAGCGCCGATTTCAGAACCTTTCCCTAAGGGAAAATCATCCCAAATATCGGTCACCACACATTGGGAGCAATAATCTCTCTAGTGTGTGGCCAGCTTTAGACTTTAATCCCAAAATAATTTGCTAAATATGTGACATAAAATAAAAACAAAACCAATAGTATAACCTTACATGTAAGATAAGTAAGATTAGAAATGATATATGCCGGTAAGAAATCAAAGCGCCGGGTCTTTAAATAACTTTCCACAGTCAACTGATGTCTTGTTACTTACTAGTTGTGTAAAAGACAAAACAAATATATCCTATAAGAGACAAAGCAAATTAAAGCAAAGGGAGACAGATAAAGACACTTGCGAAAGTTCCTGACGTGGAGGCGATTTGTTAGGCTGTGTTACAAGACACTAAGGAGGTGAGTGTAATACCTGGGGAAGGCTGGCCATTACCTTATCATACCACACTATGATACCGGTATAAGTGAGACATGCAAAAGAAAAAGTTACCCTGCCCCAAGGGAACCACTCCTGGAGAAAAAAGTGATATTTATTGGAGGCGCTAATTTATGGATACAGAAGAAGGTGTGATTTTACATCCATTAAAACAATTGAGCTTACAAGACGTTTACTTAAGATTACATCATTGCAGGTGTAGAGCAATTACTGTTGGAAATCAGCTGTGTCTAGAGGAGAGCGTGTGTTTTTTCCTTTTTGTAAGATTAGAGAGGGACCTGCAGCACTGATAGCAAGATAGCAGAGGTAAGAATGGCTAAAGAATTAGTCAGCTGCTCAATTTCCAGCTATCAAAATGAGTGGGCAGATTTACTAAAGGACATGACTGAACCAATGAACTAATAAATAAAAAATATACACTATATGATAGAAGTCTGCAGAGGAGTGAGAATAATATGAAGAATGAAATATAAACCATTGGTTTATTGTAACGTAAACTTCTGAACTGTATCCAGTTTTAAGAACGGACATCACGTACACTACTACCAGCAGCTTCAAACATTAAATTAAGTGTCCACATAACCAAATAAAATTTGTCTTACTTCAATACTTTCACTCTTATAGATGCCTATATTATCTGTGGTGCTGTTCCCAAAAGGATTTCGTAAAAAAAAAAAATCTTCTTATGGTATGTTAAATTTACAGATCTTTTATTACTGGCAATAAAAAAACTAAGAAATAAACAAAATAAAAACAGTTTAAAAAAGGTTGTTTAAATGTATTTTTTATTTATATACAGTAGGATCTTTTCTTAAACCAAAACATCTTTTCCAACACAGTTTTTTTAAATTAATTTCCATTTCCATTTCCGGCCATGACAAAGTGACTTCCCAGCAGAAAAGCTATGAAATACATGGAATTCTGCTGAATCAGGTTGCTTTGTTTTTACAGTATTCATTCCTCTGAGTATTTCTTTTGACATGGTGTTTGGTTCAATGTATCATTCATAAGTTGGCTAATTCATACTGTTGCTCAGCACAGAGTGACAGGGCAACTGTCCAAGAGACTCTCACTTGTGAATGGCCAAACTTTTTTTTTTTACAACTGCTTCGGGCTAGTTCTTGGTAGTGTGACTGGAAGATGACAGGTCAAGTGTTCATCTCACCAACAAGCCCACATACAAATCAGTCAAATTATTATCACTAGACTTTGTTCTCTTTAACATGCTATGCAGTACCTGGTTTATAGCATGGTGTTGTTAGCCTGCTTAATGATGTGCTTTTAATGTGTCCACTATATGATTATCACACTTTCTTCTGGCGTTCCACGAATTCTGTACTACTTAACCCCCCAGCATAAGTTGCCTTGTTGTCTGCAATGCAATATATGATTAATGTCATATAAATTCAAACTTTCAAGATAATGTAAACTGCAGTAATTGATTTCCACTGAATTTAAAGGGGAATTGGGATAGCAATTTTAGGATTATTCACCGTAATAATTATAGTTTGCAGAAGCAGATTTGAAACTCAGAAACTGAATTCTTTTTTCTCAAGAAGAACTGATTTCTAGGTATTTCTGTGTTTAATGATATTATATGTAAACATTGTTAAGAAAATAGTCTAGTGCAGAAAAGTAGCACATACTAAATATTCAGTGAGGTGTTAAATAAACATACAACATTTATGTCTGGATGTGTTGACCTGTGAGACAGTGAGCAGTGCTTGGCAGCCATACAGGTACACTAAAAACAGAATGTCTGTTCTCAAAGACCTTGTTTGTTACGTTATTAAATATATCTCTATATAGTTTGTAATCTTAAACTTTTATATACCCCATAAAGGATAGTCAAGATTACAAAAGAAAACATAATGAAGTTTATTATAAACTCAATTTAAAAATATATCCTATGACGAAATATCATTGAATTATATGTTCAGCTCAAAACATCCAATATACAATATACAAAGATTACGAACAATGTTCAATCCCTTATGAAATATAACATTAGGTGTCTGCAGTTTATGAAAATATATTAAATATAGATGAGAAATTACAGACCATTAAAGAAAAAACTGTTGACATATCAGCAATTTATGTTGTAACAACTGCATAATTACAAAACACGGAGATACATACAGCAAGATGACCGATGTTAAATAATAAAGTTGCATATAAGAAGAGATAATAAATCTTAATCTAATGCTCAGGAACATGACCCTAATATCTAGCGATATCACGCTCGTGCTTCACCCATTCCAGGTCTGTAACTGACCCTACACTGTCTAGAGGAAAATTTATTATCTCTTCAAGTAGAGCTGAATAAAGCTGATGGTCCTGTGCACTGGAACCCCCGGAGATCAACCTCCAACAAATGTTTCGTCCTTACTTCTTTATGGGAAATTGGAATTACATTTACTTCTTCATTACAATTTCCCATAAAGGATGAAACACACGTAAATTGCAGACATTTTATGTTATATTCCATAAAGGATTGAACATTGTTGGTAATCTTTGTATATTGCATATTGGAAGTTTTGACCTGAACATATAATTCAATGATATTTTATCATATAATATATTTTTAAATTGAGTTAATAAACTTTATTATGTTTTCATTTGTAATCTTGACTATCCTTTATGGGGTATATATAAATTTATTTTTTGAGTGTACCAAATATTGTGGCTTTGCAATCTGGATGTTAATCTAGGGTTGTTTTTCTGTTGTTGTACTATACTTACTAATTGTCGCATAGGTGCACCAATAATTTCATTCACATTGTGCAGCTGAGTGCATTTAATCTTAAACTTGTAGGCACTAGTATAGCTCCAAAGAAAACCAATGCTTTACTTATTACTAATGGAATATAATACTAATATTTCCTCTAATATTTATTTTCATTTTGTCATGTAACACTAATCTAAATAACTTTTTCATTTTACTCATTTAGAAAGTAAGTAAAAGATATCTATGTATCAGCCCTGATTAGTCCATTTATGCAGAGTCTTGGTTTGGGTGTTGTAGGTTTATCCATGTTCTCTAGGTGTTTAATGCAATCCTGGATAATTGTACAAAAGCAGAGGGATATGTGCGCTCCAGCAGTAAGGTGTGTATGGAAAAAAAGGTGTGTGGAAATGGGATTGTGTTGGAATGGCCATGAAAAGGGAGAGGGGTGTGGGGACCTGATCTTTCCGGCAGTCCAGTCAGTTGATTACACGGTGCAGGAACTTTCTTTGCTCTGGTACTAAAGAAAGGCATAAAAAGGACAGGGAGCATACTAACTGGGGACATGGCTGCGGAGCATATGAAGGACAGTTGTACTTCAATGGGTGGAAACTCTATTATAAATTATAATAAAATATCCAATCACAGGCCATAATTTAAGACCAAATGCAATTTTAATGCTATACTGCTTATAAATCGTTTTGTCATTGCCGCTGCAGTGGCCCATTTTCGACAGTGATACAGCCGAAAGCGTAAATTTGGCTGTATTATTTCCAACACATTTTCAGTAAAAAATTTTTGATCCTGGAACCATGGTCTTATTTTAACATAATACTTGTTATGGTTTGGGTTAATGTTAGGTTGTGGGTTAAGGATGGTTAGGGGAGGTTTAAGCATAGACTGCGGAGAGGAGAAAATTAAGGTTAGGGGACAGTTAAAGTTAGGTGACAGAAAGGGGATGGTTAGGGTAAATAAAACTTACCTATTGTCGTAGGATCATCAAAGCGACATACTACACCATTATAAATCCATGCCAATTCCCTTTTTATTCCTATTGCGATTCTGGGCAAATGACTTGACTGACCACATATTACTACATTCTAAAGTGAGCTACATTTACCAAACCCTGTCTACTGGAAACCTGCTTCATCATTAATACATATTCCCCTACCTCTTAGAACTCTACCTTAAACTCCATTAATGTATTTAAGAACTCACAGTTAGTACAAATCATTGTGCCTTTTGTGTTAAAAAAAACTCTGCCCCTTCCCCCTTAGCTTCAACTTCTCTATTGAGTGACACTTACTTTGCAAGTGTACTGTGCAACAACCTTAAGCCACTGCGACACCACAGGTCAAAATGTATCTGTTCAGACAACACCACAGTATTTTAATTACCTTAGTGTTATTCTAGTATACAGTCACTTTTATTACTTCTACAAGCAAGGAGATTCACATCATGATCTACTTGAAATGACTAATATTACTTGCTTATAGCGTGCAAATTTAGAACTGTAATATCCGATGGCAGGTCTATAATATTTATGCATGTCTAGATGCACATTATGGGCCTAATTCAATTAGCTTCACACTGCGAATAACTCGTGTGCGAAGCTAATGCCACGTGTTTTTCGGCAAAGATTTTTGCGTGCGCCTAAAACTCAGCTACCGTAATAGATGGGAAAATGCGCAGCGTGAATTTTTTCCCTTCTATTGCGGCGCATATTTTTTATTGAATTAGGTTATGATATGGATCTATATATTAATATTAGGGTAAAGAAAAGAATAATATTCCATTGGAATTCCATCACTTGTGTTTACAATAATACAATGGTCTCTGAAAAAATGCACTTAAAGCTATAATTTAATAACTAAGCCATAATGGCTATTAAAATATACTTATGAGAATTGTTACTTGAACTCAGTAGCTAATTAGAAGATAATAGTACAGAATATATGTCATTTCTTTAAGTAGAAGTATTTTCTTTTTATTTATCTCTGCTTTCTAAATGCTTTCAATGCTCGCTTCTGCTTAGGTGAGTGATATTTAAAAATCCACTCAAATTGTGGAAATACGTTCTACACCAAGCTGAGTATTATAACGTTAAATGACTTCGCCAGTTTATAAACCTCCTGTATTTAGTCTAAAGAAAGAAGGAATATTTGACATGCATGACAGGAAATAGATTGCCAATAATGATCTATAGGTGTACTTATAGGTTAAAGAGGCTAATATTGCTCAATTAAACTTATGCCACCTTTAGTACATTATTGACAACAAATTGAAGATCAAATTACTCAAAATTGTATTCCCCCATACCAGTCGTGTCTCCCTAAACCTTCTTATGTCATGGAGCTATTCCAATATTTTTTTTAGCACAACATGATGACTTAGTCTTCAAAACTGGACCTGCAGGCTTGCAGTTGTTACTGGTGTGTGTCTAGTGTTGAACTTACATCTTCTATTACCCTTAGGTGATGTCAGCATTGGGTTGCTATGAGATATTTTACCAGTGTTTTTACTGCTGTGTATGCATGGATGTATTGCTTGACTGCCACATCAGACCATTATTGTCAGCCACTTTGCTCCGGTGACTGATGCCTCAGTGTTTATCGCATGTTGCATCCCATAAGTCTTGTCAATGAGGTTTCTACAGGACTGATTTGTGCCTTTTGTCAGTCCTCTCTGAGTCTGAATATATCACGCTTTTACAGAAAGTGGTTACAGTTCTGGTGAATATCTAGCTTGTTTTATACTGATTTAGTCATCCACAACTCTAAATGCTAAATTTATAGTTCCTTGTTGACTCTAGGATCATATCCAAAGTCATATCACTTACTTGTATAGCCACCATTGCTATAGCTTTGCTACTACCTTCCAAACAACACTACACACATCTGACTTCTAACAATAACTTTTTGCTTATTCATAATATAACTTTTTGTTAACCATTTCTCCAAGATGGGAATTTTCTATTGTATTCATTACTGTACCTTTCCCATCTTCCAAACAAACAGCATTTAAAAGATATCTACTTGTCAGCACTTATAAAGCATCTTCCCTTGGTAACAGGTTTCATATCAGTTACTTCTGGATGAGGCTGAAGGTATCGTCTTTCTCGGCCAGCTTCTTATTCAGAACATAGTATTCTAAAATAATCAAATCTAGGTGTGACACTAAGTTAACATTATATAAAACAAAAACATTGGACAAGATTCACACTTAAGTGTGAAATCCGTAGATGTGTATACGCATGAACTCGCATCTACTTCTGTGGTCCCCTTCCTCTACCCCACCCCTGTTTTTAGGTGCCTGATGGAACTTACGAGTACCAGAGGCAACCTTAACTAACCATGTGTATTTTTCTTCTTAAGAAAGAAAATACACACAGAGAATGGATCCCCAGCCCCTTCCCCTTCCCTCGGCTAATCAACATCACTCCCCCCATCCACTTCCTCCTGACTTTTGTGGCACGCCTCCTTTAACCTAAACAACTATGGGCCTGATTCAGATTTAAGAAGGAGCTTGAAAATAAGAGAGGAAAGTTACATATGGGCAAAACCATGTTGATTTCACAGGTAGTAAAGTTAATTGTAGTCTTTGCATGCAGAGATATAGCATTGAATTGCTTACTGCACACAGATACTGAGCAGCTTTACTATCACACTGTTATTTAGACTTGGGATAGGAAACATCACCTCTCAACTCTAATACTGTTTGCAACAGAAGAAATATGACTCCCCTGCAATCAACATGGTTTAGCCCAAGAGTAACTTTCCTCACTTATTTGCAAGCTCCTTCTTAAGAGCATCCTATAAATCTGGTTAACAATAGTGCTCCAGGCTCGCTTATTAATTAATAAACATTAATGAAGTTTTGACGATGCAGTAAAATTGTCGCACATGCGCCATACGCACTCGGCGCATATGCAGACTAAACAGACCCTGTTCCGTAAGTCACATAAGGAATCATGCTGATTCCTTCATGCGTTACTTTTGCAAACTCCCTGAACCACAAATGTTTTCCCCCCCCTTAATCCACTGAAGCACCAATGAAAAGATAAATAAGGT
>WWET01000148.1:130940-159718 GCA_011038615.1 Limnodynastes dumerilii | reverse complement strand
GGGGAGAGACTTAGGGTTAGGCTGCAGGGGAGAGAGACTTAGGGTTAGGCTGCAGGGGGGACGATTTAGGGTTAGGCTGCTGGGGGGGGCAGATTTAGGGTTAGGCTGTGGGGGTTGGGGATTTAGGATTAGGCTGCGGAGGGGAGACTTAGGGTTAGGCTGTATTCCCTGGCACCGCGCGTCTAGATATGGTCCTATATTCCCAATTCTGAGTTGAAGAATAAACAGTTGTCACAGCTTTGGAACATATTCCTTTGCACATGTCTGATCAGTGGTGTAAGTACCCATGATATTGATATTGATATTGACACATATAACGGAAACAAGCAGCTTGTCTAAAGCCATTGGTTTTGTAAAGCATGCATTTGCTCTTAACTGTAACATACAAGTAAAGGGCTTTCATTTCTAAATCAGGCCAAGTAGGTCTATATATCTATGCATAATGTTCCACTGTTGAACAGAACATTAAGTAGACATATATCACGTTGACAAGGGTACTAGGTCAGCATATGATTGACATGTTCCCCCAGGCTGACATAGAACATAGAAACTTACCATGTACATGCTCCAGTTCACTGCTGCTACTAATTCTTCCCCTCCAGCTTGTCACCGCTACTGATTCTAACACTCTGCCCAGTAATTTCTCACATGTTAGGGTTGGGCTTACAGTTAGGGTTGTATTTAGGGTGAGGGTTTAGATAAGGGTTATTGTAATTCTGTGGTCAGTATTACAATGTCAACATTTCGACACTCTTTGAGAGAATAAGGTCAAGGTGTAAAACCTGTTGGCCATTTGGTGTGGCCAACATAACTGTCAACCTTACCAATAATGCAGACCTATAACATATATGAAATGGGCATATATAATAGAATAGGTGTGACAGGTTTTGGTGGGTCATTAGGGGCTTAAAGCAATATGGAACAACATCTAAACTCAGACCTAAGATTTCACCTACATTAATTAATGAAAGAAAACAAAATATAATAATAATGGACCTTAAGAACCTAAAGTCACTCCTGGGCTAAACCATGTTGATTGCAGGGGAGTCATATTTCATCTGTTGCAAACAGTATTAGTGTTGAGAAGTTATGTTTCCCAGTCCAAGTCTAAATAACAGTGTGATAGTAAAGCTGGTCAGTATCTGTGTGCAGTAAGCAATTCAAAGATATATCCCTGCATGCAAAGAATACAATTAACTTAATTCCCCCTGCAATAAACATGGTTTTGCCCAGGAGTAACTTTAAGTTCTTATTTTAAGAAGATTCTTAAGTGTGAATCAGGTCCAATATTACCACTAAATACCACTAAAATAGTGTCACAGGGACTGGAAACACTTGCATTTTGCAAAGTGGGAGCGCCACATTTTTAGGATGAATCTGGATCAATATTTACAATTGCCAAATGCAGAGTATATGCTAGCGCTCGCAAAGATATTAGGGCACTGCAGCTGCCAGATACGTATATCAGGTCATAAATTCTAGCGCTAGACAGACCACTTAAAACTCCTCCACTTACTGTACGCAACATCCGTGGAACATGAATCAATGATGTCAATGATCACAAATCCTATGCCTGGTAATAAAGCATGTATCAATAAATCAGATACTATCAAGCTATGTATTTTCAGTTGAAGACGGCACTTAAATCTCTCAGTTGGTAATTGATAGAACAACTTATGCTGCACAATGAGCATATACAAAACAATTAGTTCATGTAATAAAATACGGTCAGAGATTCCCCAAAGTATGTACACAAAATAGTATGGAAACCTTTCTGTTACTCGCAGTAGCCAATAACAAGTCGCAGAAGAGATGCAGGGCCGTATTCAGAGATCCGTCAGTTAAAGGTACGCAATTATACGCACGAACGTTGCAAGGCAACACCCATGACACTTCCCTCACACGGACAGGTACTTACAAGTTCATAGAGCACCTCTATCTATACGTGTGCATTTACGTGCGTATAATACTTCCGTACGTGCGTATCTAACTAACCGCGCCCTCAAATGGTCATTTAAATGCCTCCCCCCACCTACATTCATGTAATTTTGCCCGTTCGGCTTTCAGCCACACCCCTCCGCACATATGTCCCCAAGTGCTATTCACAAGTACGTGCCTAATGGACTTCCGGTCGTAAATTCAACGTCAATAGCGTAAATAAAGTTACTACGCATGCGCAGTTCATCTGATCCTAAAAATATGCATGGAACTCCACGCAAAAACGTATCTGTGAATACGGCCCGCAGTCTCTATACAAAGCTCATGCAGCTTCTTTTAGTCTATCATTCTGAGGAATGTTCTTCAGTGGCATTCCCTGCGTCTACCACGCATCTCCTTTGTAGCGTTTTCCATCTAGATGCTGGTCCTGTGACCAGTTGGAGCCTCAATTCCCAGACAAAAAGCATGGAAAAGGTGTAGTAATGACAATTATCGAGAACAGTGCAAAAAAAATAAAAAAAGTACAAAATACTCCCAAAAGTTTCGGAAGACACAATATAATGCCATCATTTGCACGTATTAATAGTTAATCTGGACATACTGGAACCTCTTTTTGTTAACGCACCATTGTTCAGGATTCCGTATGCTCTATGGGCCTGATCCAGAACTACGCCCGCGAGCGTTGCGTATGATCGCCCAGGCGTATAAACTTTCACACCCATGACACTCCCATTGATTGTACCTACTTACGGCGGCTGAACCCCACCCTAAGTTTTTTCAGCGTACGTGCGAATTTTCGTACCGATACGCTGGTCGTACTGGGCTTAGCACCCCCATACTGTACAATTTAAATGGCTATCCCCGCCTCTGTGTAGTAACTCGAGCGTCCGGACTATCGTCGTACAAAACGCATGCCCCTTGGGCGAAAAATACGCACAAAATAAGCTCGCTGTACGCTCATGTCCTGCGGACGACCGGAAGTTATCATACTGCACATGCGCAGTGCGTTGTTTCACCCGGTTTTACGCTCCCGACCTGCGTACGCTCGGTCGCGGGCGTAGTTCTGGATCAGGCCCTATGGCCCTGATTCAGACTTAAGAATCATATAACTATGCGCTGATTTGCAAAACTACGCACCTAAGTGGCAAACGCACTCCCATGCCACTCCCCTTGTTCTTACAGGTTGACATTCCCCTTGCTCGTACAGGTTTTAGCTGATTTACGCCACCATAGGGCTGCCCTAACTTTCCGTTCGTATGTTTGTGTGGAGTTAGTGAAAGTAAGAACGGAAGTGCCTAACCCAGCCCATACTGTCCAATTTAAATGCCCCCCCCCACCGACTTTTCTTAACCTCGTTATTACGGAGTGCTGGCATGTCCCTTCGTATGGATGTCATTAGGTTCTTATATCAACTCCCTGTGTAAGGAGTTCTTATGCGTTATATACAAATAGCAAGAAAACACGGATATATGCATATGTCCAGTGTATTTTTAGGAACGTTATGAAGCCTAAATACGGCCCTTTATTCTTAGGATAGCTGTGGTAATGATAGCCAATGCTATCCACTTTATACATATGACACTTAAGACAACTTCCAACTGCAATGTGAGGCAGAAGTGCTAACCACCTAAGCCACCATGCTGCCATGTTGCCATTCATCTGACAATCTGCTTGCATTTGAAATAAAATGCCTGTGGAAGATAGTCCATCTAAGTGGCAATGGTTATAAAGCAAATTCTGGATAGTGCATTTTACGTCTGGATACAGTTTAATATGTTTTAAGCTATTTATTTATAAATGATAAGCATTTGTGGAACAATGAAAAATTGATTAAGGTGATCAATTATTGGTGGAATGTGTATTACAATAGGGAAAAAAAATTCTATCTTCTGCTTGTTTAAGGAAGAGTCAATTCTGACGTAAAAAAGGCCATTACTATTTACTGTGCATGCGCACGGCAGATGTTACACCAGGTAACTCTGAACGTACGTACCAGCCACGTATCAAAAGCGTAACAACGAACAAAGGGGCGTAACCTTCTTATGACACCTGTAATTACGTTTTGGAGGCGGGGTGAGGCATTTGAATCGCACATTGTGGGCGTACTTAGGCACTTTTGTACGTGAAGCCATTACGCACATCAGCAGTTAGGCTATGAAAAGTTAAGGTAGGGTTTGGCAAGCGTACATCGGGCCAAAGTACAACGAGCGAGGGGAGTGCATAGAAAATACGCTACACGATGAAACGTAACAAGCACTTAGGTCTGGATCTATCCCATAAGGAGTAACCTTTCCTCTAAAAATGACCAAAATAAGTGCTTAGTGACCTAAAATATCATTTTCCATGACATAGTAGGAATAGTCAAAGTGTATTACGTGATTACACATATCAAAATGAATTCTGCCCATGATCAAATATAAACCTAAATTAATCTATAGAAATGAAAGCTTTAAATAATAAAATCAAGGCTTTCTATGATGTGTTTTGTCTGGCAGCATATAGTTAATGATAATCTCTTATAGCATTTTAATATTGTCATTTTAATCTAGAAATTTGAGTAAGAGGTTACAAATAATGTCCTTGTAAATGGACCACATTTTTATTGCTAATTTCTAGACAATGCAAAGCATTAAAGAAAGATTTATGCTTGGGGTTTAGCTAAAGGTCAGGAATTGCATTACCCTCTGTTCTGTGAGCAGCCTTAGACTGTATAATGCACAGGTGACAGGCTTGTTTTTCATAGCAGATCTGTTTTAAAAGCCTTGCCTTGATGGCAGTGTTAGGAGAAGCAGCTGAAATCCAATCAAGCATCTCTACAGGACAAGATACATGATGAGACAGCCTGCCAGGCTCCTGCTCTAATGTACAAGCTGATGCAGAGACTATGTAAACATGCTTTGTTAGCAGAACATTGGCAACCAGTGCTGCAGACACTGTTATTCATTAGAGTTCCAGCGATTCCGAATACAGTGCTGCTTTCTTGTGAACTTTTTTTATTAGGCTTTTAGACTCTAATTACAGCCTATTATTTCCCAACTGTGCTATTTTGAACATTAATGGCTAAAATGAAGATTAATAGTAAATATTATTATAAAAGTACAGTACAAGTATAGGTAACTTAAGGCTGGTAAGAATGCCTTTTTGATTTACTGGCATAACAGTGAACTTGCTGCAGTGTCAAAACATGAAATAAATAATGTTTGCCTAATTTCTAAGTGTGTATTGACACTAAAAAGACCACATACCATGGGTGTTAGTGGGTGTGGGTCGCTGCTGAGAATAGCCTTTTTTTTCGAAAGGGCCGTTCTCTAACAGCCAGTTCAAAGAGGCAAAGCAATCGATCCTCGCAGGACCAAATACGTTGCGCTCAAAGGTGAGCATCAATATATTCCCACCCCTAATCCTAATCCTTACCCTAACCTTCCCCCTTCCATTACCCTAACCCTCCCTGCAGCCTAACTCTAACTTCCATGCAGCCCACCCCTATGACTCCCCTTCCCATAGTCAACCCTAAGACTCCGCAGCCTAACCCTAAGACTTCCCTTCCCGTAGCCTAACCCTGAGGCTCCCCTTCCCGCATCATAACCCTAAGACTCTTATCCCAGCAGCCTAACCCTAACACTCCCCTCCCCGTATAGGCTGACCCTAACCCTCCCTTCCCCAGAGCCTAATCCTAAAGTCAACCAGAATGGTTGCTCACCTCATCAGTGGGTCTGTGGCGGGTGCCAGCGAATGGCTTCCAAAAAATGAATGGGCAAGTATGCCGATCAGCATACTTAGCTATTCTATAAGAAAAAAAAAATTAAAAAGGCTAAGTGATTACTTTGTCCTAAAATTTGACAGCAGATGAGAAGCATTTGACACATTGTCTGCCAGTTTTTTTGTTTTTCTTCTTTAAACTCATGATGGGCCGAAATACTATTTGATCCTTTGGTTATTTGTTTCCTGCAAGTTTTAGGATACCTGTATATTGATCCTGAACATGTATAAATTCTACTATATGCCTCTACTGATTAAATAATGTTGCCTCGTATTTTTCCTAAACCTACTAACCTTCAATATCCGTGTATGCTCTCTATAATGATTGCAACAGAGACCATTGCCGAATCTACATTAATAACACCTAACACCATAATGATGGCTGTATACTGCCTATAAGGATTTAACAAGGATAAATGCTAGGGATATTGTGCTAACAATTATATGTCCGGCATTGGAAAGTGAAAACAGATAAGTCACATGCCCATCCAGTCTGACCCTAGATCCTGTTTTACCCTCCAGTTATTTAGTTTAGTTACTCTAGTCTTTCTATGTATGTTTTGGGATAGACTTTTATTTTACGGTATTTAATGTATTTGTCTTTCTGGAGAGAACGCCTCTTGAACTGAACACAGTATTCTAGGTGAGGGCGTACCAATGACCTACAAAGGGACATCACTACTTCTCTCTTTCTGCTTCTAATTCCTCTCCCTATGCAACCAAGCATCTGACTTGCCTTTCTCATTAATTTATTACATTGCTTTGCTACCTTTTTAAGTTTCATTAATCAGTCTAAATCTCTTTCCAATTATATATTGAGCTTTTGGGTTTTTTTGCACCCCAAGTGCATGATTTTGCATTTTTTGACATTAAACTGCAGTTGCCACACTCTCCACCATTCCTCTAGTCTACCTAGAGCATCACTCATATTACGTACCTCTCCTTGTGTCTACCCTGGTACATATTTATGTGTCATCTGCAAAAAGACATATTTTCCCCTTGATACCACAGGCAATGGACTGGCACCTTACAAGCGCACAAGGTCATTACAGACGTTCACGTAGCGGGGAGTGCACGCCTACCTCAAATTCCTACCTTAACTTTTACATCCACGTATGCAGCCCTACATTACCATGTCTATCTCCGCCTTGACGGAGATACAACACTCGTAAAGGGGGGGCAGCCCCTTTCTCGTAAGACATACGTTAACGGCGTCGTAAGAAGCATGCCCACAACCATCCAGACAGGGGAATTATGTATGCACTGTACGTAATTACCTTGTCAGACTTATCCCAGGATCGGACCCAATATTACAAAAAAAGATAATAAATAGCACTGGTCCAAGTACAGATCCCTGGGGTACTCCACTGGTTACCTTACCATCCCCAGAAGGGATTCCATTTACTACAACCCTCTGTTGTATCCTAGAACATTGTCCATTTCCACTTCTAGAACCAATATTGTATCCATGCAGCTATCTTTGAGTTCATTTCCATAGTTTTCAGCTTACTTAACAGTCTGCGATTTGGCCTTACTAAAATCTAGATAAGCTATGTCTACAGCTCCCCCTTTATCTAATACTTTACTGACCCAGTCAAAAAGTTAATAAGATTTGTTTGACATGATCTCTTCCCACTGTATCCATGCTGCTTGGGATCTTGTAAATTATTGGATTTAAGAAATTGTACGAATTGTTCCTTTAAGTGTTTCCATCAGTTTTCCTACTACTGATATTAGGCTCATTGGTTAGCAGTTGGCAGCTTCTTCCCTACTTCCACTTTTATGCAAAGAGACTACATTTGCTTTTTTCCAGTCCTCTGGAATCACTCCTGTTATTAGTGACTGGTTGAATAAGTCAGTTAATGGTTTTGCCAGCACCTCTCTAAGCTCATTGATTTGTCCACTTTCAGCTTTGAAATTTATTTTAATACTTGCTCCTCAGTGAAAGTTGTAGTCATTGTCTCCTTTGTATCAATAGTTTTACTATTTAAAAGTGGTTCCTTCTCCTCTCTTTCTTTTGTGAATATTGAACAAACATTATTGTTAAAATGTTCTGTCATAGCCCTAACACCCTCAATTAGACTCCCATTCTTTGTTTTGAGCGCTACTATACCCTATTTCATTTTTCACATTTTATTTTTATACCTCAAAAAAGCTTTTGTGTCTTTGCTGCTCTGATAACCTTTTTAGCCTCTATCTACTTTGCAAAAAATCCTCCCTGTCATCATTATTCTCAGTTTGCTTATAATTCCTAAAGGTCATCATTTTTGCTTTCACTATACTTGCTACCTCCTTTGTAAACCACACTATCTTTCTCTTTCTGGGGGTTTTCCTAACCTTCTGATACAAAGGTCTGTTGCTTTTTTAAATATTCACACTGCTTCTGCACTACTTTTCATGTGTCACCACTCCAAAGAATCACTTACACATTTCCCTATATCCATAAAATCTGCCTTCCTAAAATCATTTCTTTGAGTATTACGTTTCTCTCTCAGTCATTATACTAATCCATACTGCTTGATTATCTCTATTCAATAGGAAGAATAATTCCATGGGTTTTCATGGTTACCCAAAGTGCCTTATTATTATTATTATTATTATTATTATTATTATTAATATTATTATTATATACCCAGTCATGTTTTTCATTGAACCATGATTCAGAGATACCCATAATATCCAGATTTTCCCTTGTTATTATTGCAATTAGTTCAGGGATTTTAATTCCTAAGCTCCTAGCATTTGCACACATAGCTCTGAGAGGTTGTGTTATCAATTTCATATTCTTCTATTTATTGTCATGTATCAGGTATGGTTATTTTGCTTTTTCCTTTCTCTTTTCCCTTATTGATGTGGATATACCATCTACAATTATTGCCTGGCAACACAACACACACAACCATAATGAGAACAGGAATAGACAACAGTAACAAGAATTGTGATAAAATCCTGCTGGCAGGAGCCCCTTAAGGTGCAACACACCTCCTCTCTGCCAGTGTGTAGATCTGAGTGCATTTTGTGTGAACACTGGCTGTTGGCTCCTCACTAATGGAGTATGCATGACCACCTCAGCAAAAAGGCACAAATCTACTCCAGGAATGTGCCGCTGCAATACTTGCTTCAACTAACCCACTTCATGCTACAAAGCTGACTTTGACTATGCAGACTTAGAAAGCAATCTCCCCAAAAGGGACTCCCAGACAACAGTGGCATAAATCACAGGAAGGGGTGAGTAGGGCCCTATCTCCACGAAAACTACTTTACCTCTTTACACCGGCGCACTGTGTCTATGCTGACACTAACTGACTGAAGCTACCATTCAAAACTCCAGACCGGATTCACACTTAGGTGTGAGATCCATAGGCGTGGATACAGTTTACTCTCCCACCCCTGTTTTAGGTGTATAATGGCACTTACAAATGTCATAGGCTACCTTAACTAACCGTGTGTATTTTCCCTCACAATTAGGGAAAATACACATGAGGAATAACCAGCCCCCCCTCCCTGCTTAATCTACACCCTCCCCCCACCCACTTTATCATCCCACAGAGCCTGCACAGGCACGCCTCCTCTTACTTAAACAACTACATGTGGTCTTAAAAGACCTATATACCTAAAGCAACGTAGCTTGCATAGTCAGCCTCCTTCTTATTTATACACACCTAAGAAACTAAGAAAATTTTTACTAAATAAACAAGTGACAATCTAAATTAGATCGTCACTTGTTTGTTTAGTAATAATTTAGTTATATTTTTTTTTATCTTTGTCAATTTTTTTTTTTAACATTTTTTCTTTTTTTTTATATTGGATTATTTTTACTTCAGCGCCCACTACATGACACGTTTCTGAAATTGATATTTCATTTTTCTCACATAGTGGTTTTGTGGGAAGTTGTAGTAGTAGGCTGCTATATTGGTGGTGCGCCATCATTTAGTGTACACTTTATTAAGCCATACAATTACTGACAGACATACATACTAGTAATATCCAATATACCAATATACCATACAGATCACGTTCTAGAGGCCGCCATACAATACAGATTACATTCTCTTACCACTTTATAATATATTCAACATTCTTCAAGCAGCAATACATTAAAAAAGACCTCCTTGTGATGTCCTTTGTTATGTATACTAAGAAAATTATTCTCTCTTCAAGATTTTAAAATAGAATAAAATGAGTTCCATCTGCTTGAATTATCAAAGTTATCTGTAAATTACATTCTTTTCAAGCAAAAATTTAGACAAGAAATTCCATCAAAACATCATGCCTTTACGCAATAGTGAACGGAACAGCTGGCTCAAGTTAAAGGTTCATGTCATCATTAAAGGTCATTTTAAAATGTATCAAAAACATCGAGTTTAGTATAAATTGTGTTCTTAAAAAATTCTTAAATTCTTAAAAAATCCCACAACAACAT
Source organism: Limnodynastes dumerilii (assembly GCA_011038615.1). Taxonomy (NCBI): domain Eukaryota; kingdom Metazoa; phylum Chordata; class Amphibia; order Anura; family Limnodynastidae; genus Limnodynastes; species Limnodynastes dumerilii. Next base: position 149,598 of record WWET01000148.1, on the reverse strand, counting down.
TCTAAGTATATTGGTAATCATAGTGTCCACACAAGCTAGTGGTGGCCCCTCTCTATCCCCCCTTCCCTTAAAAACAGACAGATACATTTTGCTTGGTGGGCATCTTCTGACTAATTGCTACTGGTTTCTAAGTGATGTGGGCAAACCTTTTGCTGACAGTCTGAAATAAACTTTCTACAATGGATGCAGTTGCCTCATTTAACAAGTGATGTGCCCACACAAACGGTTAGGATACAGAACTGGTTGCACAGTCACATTAGTGGCTGGAAACTCTCATAGTGAAGCGGGAAGTAGCCTGCATTGGTTGGTAATACCCCAAATCAGAGGCGGTTTGACCACCAGCCCAGGTGCAAATGCCCCCCCCCCCAATTCATCCCATCTATCGCCCCAATTCATCCCATCTATGCAGTCCCTCTGTCAAAAGTTCACTGTAGCTTCATTTTGCCCCAGGGTATTTAGGAACAGTTACACAATATGGGCAACATGGTGGCTCAGTGAGTAGCGCTGAGGTCATGAGTTTGATTCTTGGACTAGGCCATATCTGTGTGGAGTTTGTATGTTCTCCCCGTATCTGTGTGGGTTTCCTCCGGGTGCTCTGATTTCCTCCCACACGCCAGAAACATACTGGTAGGTTAATTGGCTGCTGATTAAATTAACCAGTGTGTGTGTATGTATGTGTGTGTGTATGTGTTAGGGTCCTTAGTATGTAGTTTCTATAGGGACTGGGGCTGATGTGAATGTTTAATGATCTATGTAAAGTGCTGCATAAAATTTGTGGTGCTATATAAATAAGCGTTAATAATAAATATGTGATACAGATATAATTAAAGACTTGCGATGTAAATAAAAACATATTACAAAAAATATTGCATACAATATGATGCATTTAATTATAATAACAATTATTATTATTATTATTATTATTACGATTTCATTATGGGGAAATCAACATATTGTGTAGCACTGAATATTGATGGTGTCATAAAATATTAAAACACGCAATAACATTAAATAGAATGGAAAATTAACTTTTTAAATGAGCTTCTGTTTCAAGAAGGAAGGAAGAATCAATAAACAGGGAAATGGAATAGAAATGTAAATGTAAATTTTATAATAGATGTGCTTATCGTCTCACATTTAAACATTGTTTAATGTCAAATCTCACAATGGATAAATGATAGTCCTTCGGAAGTATTTAAGTCAATGCTTCAGTTTTGTTGTCTCTATACTGAAGACTCATCTCTAATAGTATTACTCTTTAATACACAAGCAACTGTTAAAAAACCACAGTTCCTCTGAGATCAATGCTGAACACCACAGCCTTTTCTTATAATGAATATGGAATAGTGAATAAACGGGCAACTCATGAATTTTAACTGAATTCTACAGTGGAACAGTTACCGTGAGTGTAGATTGTACCACTTCTACAGTACCAGTGATGAGAGGAGCTGACCATCCCTTTTCTACTCATGGCAATCAGACTTCCTTTAAGGTCCCCACTTGGACTTGGGGAAAAGTAAGCAGCTGCATCTTTTGTGAGAGTCTGTTTGTGTGTTCTTTTCAGAGAGTAACAGAGGGGAATTGCATCAGTCTTTGCCATATGTTCTGACAATGACAAGCTACATTCATGGTTATTTACATATTATTATTCATTATAGAGCCTATAACATTTTCAAGACAGAGAAATGTATAGATAAAGCCAGATAACTTTACTTAAGTAGCATGATTAAGAAGGAACATTCAGGAACAGCCACCTACATCATGATAATTCATGCATCATTTGTTTGTGGGTAAGCAGAGGTAATTGAACATATGAGGCACATTCCCTATGTTTAACCTTCAAAGCTTTAGCTAAAAGAACCTGGCTTTATCTACACCAGTTTTACATTTATCAGTCGCTAATGATAGATCTGTTAATTCATTGGTAGCGTTCCACTCTGTCTCCTTTGGGATCCTTAGTGGTACAAAAAGGGAATGGGCAAGGTAAAAAGTACCTGTACCTTCCTAGATTATTGCTTGATTATTATCTTGATCTTGTTGGATAATTAATCCATGAGCCTAGATCTTGTTGATTATGTTGTTACTTCACAAAGGACCATAGGTTGAAGACAGTGACTTCTGGAGAAAAGACGTAATTCCCAAAATTGCAAAGCACCTAGAACCCAGTACACAACTGTAATTACCACTTAAGAGGAAGTGATTATTAAAAAGTTAATGATATAATAGGAATATCATATGTTCCTTGTGTGCTCATACTTAAGAACTTTTGATGCAGATTCTAGATAGACAGAACATTCTGAAAACTTTTTTAATTGCTGACAAGACCAAGGGTCACATTTACTAAGCTGCGGGATAAGGAAAGTTGAGATGTTGCCTTTCAGCAACCAACCAGATTCTAGCTGACAGTTTCTAGCATGTAATGGGAAAGTAAGAGCTAGAATCTCATTGGTTGCTATGGGCAACATATACACTTTTCCTTTCCCACAGCTTAGTGAATCTTGCCCTAAATGTTTATTTCATATTTATTGTTACATTTCTATCTTCATAACTAATTAATCAGAAACTTTAAGGGTCTGATTTAAAATTGGGAGTAATTTAGACACAATTGACCTGATCCAGACTTAAGTGCTAAATCCGTATGTCAGCTTCAGAGGCTAACAAACGGATTTAGGCATCCAAAATTCTACAAGCAGGAGAGCAGGCCACTTCCCCTGTGTTTCTGTGTGCGGAATTGATTTCCGTGGCTAGGACCCTACCTGAAGTAACCCGTACTCGTCTCTGTCTGTGCAAAATACTGAATTGTGCGTAAGGGTTTAACCAAAGCATTACTGTACATTTTAAATACCTATGCCCACCCACCATGCGTATCTTATATGCATGGGGAGTGGACCAGCACCCCGCACAGTGCTGCATTGGAATACAGCATCGGGTGGTTGCATTTGCATTTCTATGCAGAAATATTGGTACTGATTTTCTTAATTCTGGATTTGGCCCAATTAGTAGTAAAAAGTGGGCCACGGTGGCTCAGTGAGTAGCACTTGCGCCTCATAACACCAGGGTCATAAGTTCAATTCCCGGACTAGGCCTTATCTGTGTGGAGTTTATATGTTCTCCCCGTGTCTGCGTGGGTTTCATCTGGGACCGGGTGCTCAGTTTCCTCCCACATGCCAAAAACATACTGGTAGGTTAATCGGCTACAAATTAACTTAACCCTAGTCTGTAAGTATTTATGTATGTGTTAGGGAGCTTAGTATGTAGCTTCAATAGGGACATGGACTAATGTGAATGTCTAATGTTCTCTGTAAAGTGCTGCAGATAATTTGTGGCGCTTTATAAATAAGCGTTAATAATAATAATAATAATAATAAATTGTCAGAATTAGAATTGTTATATTAGGGTTTTAAATATACAAATACAGGTGCTTAAACTTCCAGGACTCATGGCATTTGGACAGTACTCTGCCACTGCCCTGCATTTTGCCCATAGTGAGCCTTCATGAAATGTAACATCTTCAAGTCCTGCCTGCACTGTCCACTGCTGTTAATTCACAGCATTGTATGGAAGAGTGAAGGTGTTTGACAATGCATTGTGGTTATTCACAGCATTGTATGGAAGAGTGAAGGTGTTTGACAATGCATTGTGGTTATTCACAGCATTGTATGGAAGGGTGAGGGTGTTTGACAATGCATTGTGGTTATTCACAGCATTGTATGGAAGGGTGAGGGTGTTTGACAATGCATTGTGGTTATTCACAGCATTGTATGGAAGGGTGAGGGTGTTTGACAATGCATTGTGGTTATTCACAGCATTGTATGGAAGGGTGAGGGTGTTTGACAATGCATTGTGGTTATTCACAGCATTGTATGGAAGGGTGAGGGTGTTTGACAATGCATTGTGGTTATTCACAGCATTGTATGGAAGGGTGAGGGTGTTTGACAATGCATTGTGGTTATTCACAGCATTGTATGGAAGGGTGAGGGTGTTTGACAATGCATTGTGGTTATTCACAGCATTGTATGGAAGGGTGAGGGTGTTTGACAATGCATTGTGGTTATTCACAGCATTGTATGGAAGGGTGAGGGTGTTTGACAATGCATTGTGGTTATTCACAGCATTGTATGGAAGGGTGAGGGTGTTTGACAATGCATTGTGGTTATTCACAGCATTGTATGGAAGGGTGAGGGTGTTTGACAATGCATTGTGGTTATTCACAGCATTGTATGGAAGGGTGAGGGTGTTTGACAATGCATTGTGGTTATTCACAGCATTGTATGGAAGGGTGAGGGTGTTTGACAATGCATTGTGGTTATTCACAGCATTGTATGGAAGGGTGAGGGTGTTTGACAATGCATTGTGGTTATTCACAGCATTGTATGGAAGGGTGAGGGTGTTTGACAATGCATTGTGGTTATTCACAGCATTGTATGGAAGGGTGAGGGTGTTTGACAATGCATTGTGGTTATTCACAGCATTGTATGGAAGGGTGAGGGTGTTTGACAATGCATTGTGGTTATTCACAGCATTGTATGGAAGGGTGAGGGTGTTTGACAATGCATTGTGGTTATTCACAGCATTGTATGGAAGGGTGAGGGTGTTTGACAATGCATTGTGGTTATTCACAGCATTGTATGGAAGGGTGAGGGTGTTTGACAATGCATTGTGGTTATTCACAGCATTGTATGGAAGGGTGAGGGTGTTTGACAATGCATTGTGGTTATTCACAGCATTGTATGGAAGGGTGAGGGTGTTTGACAATGCATTGTGGTTATTCACAGCATTGTATGGAAGGGTGAGGGTGTTTGACAATGCATTGTGGTTATTCACAGCATTGTATGGAAGGGTGAGGGTGTTTGACAATGCATTGTGGTTATTCACAGCATTGTATGGAAGGGTGAGGGTGTTTGACAATGCATTGTGGTTATTCACAGCATTGTATGGAAGGGTGAGGGTGTTTGACAATGCATTGTGGTTATTCACAGCATTGTATGGAAGGGTGAGGGTGTTTGACAATGCATTGTGGTTATTCACAGCATTGTATGGAAGGGTGAGGGTGTTTGACAATGCATTGTGGTTATTCACAGCATTGTATGGAAGGGTGAGGGTGTTTGACAATGCATTGTGGTTATTCACAGCATTGTATGGAAGGGTGAGGGTGTTTGACAATGCATTGTGGTTATTCACAGCATTGTATGGAAGGGTGAGGGTGTTTGACAATGCATTGTGGTTATTCACAGCATTGTATGGAAGGGTGAGGGTGTTTGACAATGCATTGTGGTTATTCACAGCATTGTATGGAAGGGTGAGGGTGTTTGACAATGCATTGTGGTTATTCACAGCATTGTATGGAAGGGTGAGGGTGTTTGACAATGCATTGTGGTTATTCACAGCATTGTATGGAAGGGTGAGGGTGTTTGACAATGCATTGTGGTTATTCACAGCATTGTATGGAAGGGTGAGGGTGTTTGACAATGCATTGTGGTTATTCACAGCATTGTATGGAAGGGTGAGGGTGTTTGACAATGCATTGTGGTTATTCACAGCATTGTATGGAAGGGTGAGGGTGTTTGACAATGCATTGTGGTTATTCACAGCATTGTATGGAAGGGTGAGGGTGTTTGACAATGCATTGTGGTTATTCACAGCATTGTATGGAAGGGTGAGGGTGTTTGACAATGCATTGTGGTTATTCACAGCATTGTATGGAAGGGTGAGGGTGTTTGACAATGCATTGTGGTTATTCACAGCATTGTATGGAAGGGTGAGGGTGTTTGACAATGCATTGTGGTTATTCACAGCATTGTATGGAAGGGTGAGGGTGTTTGACAATGCATTGTGGTTATTCACAGCATTGTATGGAAGGGTGAGGGTGTTTGACAATGCATTGTGGTTATTCACAGCATTGTATGGAAGGGTGAGGGTGTTTGACAATGCATTGTGGTTATTCACAGCATTGTATGGAAGGGTGAGGGTGTTTGACAATGCATTGTGGTTATTCACAGCATTGTATGGAAGGGTGAGGGTGTTTGACAATGCATTGTGGTTATTCACAGCATTGTATGGAAGGGTGAGGGTGTTTGACAATGCATTGTGGTTATTCACAGCATTGTATGGAAGGGTGAGGGTGTTTGACAATGCATTGTGGTTATTCACAGCATTGTATGGAAGGGTGAGGGTGTTTGACAATGCATTGTGGTTATTCACAGCATTGTATGGAAGGGTGAGGGTGTTTGACAATGCATTGAATAGCCTTGGTGGTGGCAGTTCATTGGTAATAAGTCATATGTGGGGTGGGAGAAGGGGCATTAGTAATTGTAGAACAGACCAGGTGGCTGTTGTGATTAACCCCTTGAGCCCCAGATAAGTCACGAAAGCCTCAGGTGAGGTCAGGGTGGTGACACGTGGTATAATGGTATCAAGAGTGGTCGTCCATTTTACCAGTGTTTTCTTCATCTCTATATACTGCACAAAATTCAGTGCTCCTAGATATATCATAGTAGCAGTATCATACCCTCCAACTGGTACAAAATGGTACACCTGGAGGACCTGTCTGGTAAGGAGACATGGCTTGCCCTACCGACGGGGCATGGCTTTTTCCCGCCTTCATTTGCATGCATGTTAAGGTGTAAAATCTCCCCACAGCTCTGCTATAGTGATCAGATGCTGCAGGACTGGAAGGTGAGTATAGGGGCGGTGGAGGGAATTGTCAGGCCAAAACCTGGTACAGGAGTACTTTTAGCTGGTACAGACCATTACAAAATTGTATTGTACTGGGTAAATAGGTACAGATGTAGTATGCTATATATCATATGTGATGGCTTGGTAGCAAATGGAATTTGTTTTTTTGTGCTGCGTTTGTGTCCTATAGAAACATGATATGTGCTCACACTATAGAAACAGTGCCTCAGATGGTTTTTGATCAGTGCTTATTTGGGGTGTGGTGTAAGCTTTTTTGGTAGCCTGTACAAAGATATCCTAGAAAAAAAATTCCCAGAAACCCATAGTAGGGTTCTTATTCCATTAGCGGTGAAGATAAGATTTTAATTTTGGCTCCTTTAGCATATAAATCTTATACAGTGCAAAATAATGTAATATGAGACATTAATTATTCAATTTAATGACAAGTTAGCAATAGAAAAATATAAATAAAAACATAAATTGCAGCCTTCTGGAATATTCCATCTACCTACACTAACAAACTCACAAAAGTGCCATGGATGATATGTGCTAACAACAATGATTATAGTTTAGTACCTGCTTGTTACAACAGCATGTAAATAGTAGTTTGGATTTGCAACAGACAGTCTGGGAGGAATGTCATGATACCTTTTACAGTAAAAACACTGGGGATCTCTGTGATGAAATGATAGGGTTTAAAGCTACACATCACATATTTACAATCCTGTGTCATTTCTTTCATCAAATAATACCTCAAGTCTAACCAAGAGTGTTTGAAATGCTTTCCATATAAATGTACTGTATATAGCTCAATTGTGACTGATTCTTACAGACTGCCTGGAAGAGAATTGTTCTAATAAAGCTATGTGTTATCACAGAAAATGGCTGTGTTGGGGGTAGATTTCCCTGGGCTAAACTGTCTCAATATTCCATTTGAGAATACTGGCATGAACTGGAGAGAGAAGCATCTGTTTTATCTGTTTGCTTAATCCAGCTGCCAAATATATTTAGTTTGAATCCTAGTTGTTCCAGATACTTAGCCAAATACAGATGTACCAAAATCAACCTTCCCTTTAGATTTAAAATGCAATAGAAGATAAAGGTTGGCACCATTGTGGTTATAGGGGTTATTGGGGTTAGATGTGCTGTTTTGATCATGATGGCCATGACCAAAGATAATGGTAAAAAAAAACCTCCAGTGTGTACCCAGCATTACTTTATTCTACAATCTTCTGCTATTGTTTAAAACAGATGTTTCAAATATACCTGATGGGGTCAAACAGTGGGAACAGGAAGTAACTGTAATGAGCATAGTGCTGCTTTAGCGGGTGAAAAGTTCTATTACTACTACTTATTTAACATTTCCTGCCCAGCAGCAAAATGATTTTGGTTATGTAATACTAAGGTGAATAGCATAGCTCCCATACAGCAGGTTGGGCAGCTGCCTCCTGAGCTAGGAATGGGTTTATATTCTTGGCTGCTGTTCAACCAAAAACATCCCATCTTTCCCCTGTTATACATTGTAATTTATTTATTTTAACTGTACAAGCAACATGCTGCTGCAAAATAATGAAAATCATCCACTTCGGAAATATAAAATAAATATAAAATCTAATACAATGAAGTCCTGATACTGCTGTTAGAGATTACAGGTCCTGAGGCTTTAAGGCTATGACTGCATTGATCACTGTCCAAAAAGCCATTGAAAAGTTATGATATTTCAGACTGGAACTTCATCTGCGGTCTCAGATAAGTAATAGCAGCTAATGGGTTCCTAAGTTGATGTTAGCAAATAAAACAGCCTTGATAAAAAATATTATGTAACATGCAGTAAAGTAGTGAACATCAGAGATAACCAGAAAATTCATAAATAGCCAGAATTTTCATTAAATTTAACATAATTCCACAAATCAACTGGTTTTTATAGGGTTTAAGACAACAAAAACTGAGAAGCAGATCTTTTTACATCAAGCCTTTAATCACCAATAATTCAACTATATTTTATTTTTCAAAAGGGGCAAGTGGACAGCCAGGGGTTATTAGGTTTGCCAGTGCTGCTTTTTGTATTGCTCTATCTCATGCTGCTGTCTCATCATGTAGACAAATAATTTAACAAGCAACCGTCTTGAATATGGAATACTTAATCTAAAAACTGCTGGTTTCCTCTCTTGTACAGCTTTTTGATTGCCTTTTATTGATTTGTTTACATTGCAAGACTGAAAAAATTCTAAGAATTGATACATTTGACTTAACCTATTAAAATCTACTTGACATGCAGCTTCAAAGCAAAACAAAAAAAACAGTATAGCTATGCCCAATCTGTACACTTTAGGCTATATTTACTAAAGTAACATACTTTACGCATTCATTACTTACCTTAGCCAGGCTCATTGCTGCAAGCCTGGCAATTTCCACCTCATCATTTACTAATACTCACCCCTTCAGCAAGGTCCTGCAAGATATTCCCAGACATCACTGGTTCCTTCATTCAATTGAAGTAGGAAGGAAGTCCTGGTATGTGTGCAGAGGCTCTCTTTTGGGACTTAGAAAATTTCTAGGTCACAAAAGGTATAAACACTGCACATGCGCCAGGATTCAATATTCAGAGGCAGACAGAGACAGTCCAGTCAGGTAAGTTTTAAAAAAACACTTGAACCCAATCAGCACAGATGATTCAGGGACAAAGACTAAGAAAGGATGGGTAGCTAATCAGCAGTTGTCTGTTGTACATGCCCAGAGAAATTCAGCGCATTGTGTGGAGATTCTAAAAATTGGTGAAATAAGGATCAGAGCATCAATGCTAAAACACTTGACTTGTTGCGAGGAAACCAGTGAAAGATAAAGCAAGTTCCTCAAGTGCTTGAAGTAGGGCAGCATACAGTGCTACAGTGGGGCTTAGATACAGCTTTTCCATCTAAGATGCATCTTTTCATGACATGGTGGGAAAAGCTAAATTGTAGCCAATTACTAAATCATTAATCAGCTGAAGACTTCCTGCAGAGATCAGACAATGGAGCTGACATAACCCATTTAATTTACAAGATGAGTCATACACTCTCTCTGTAGGACATTGAATGGGGGATTCATTGTCCAGACTCTAAACGAACCCATTTGCTGCTAAATGATAAGTAAACAAGTTTTAATGATTTCTGAAGCCTCAATTAACTTTCCCCAGCCCAGTGTATGACAAACTTTTCCCTAATTTTGGGAAAGGTTTAACTTGGCACAACTGTACTTTTCCTACTGATTTTATTGAAACTATAAATCTCTATTCTTTTGTATTATTTTCTATGTTTCCATACTGCCTCTTCTTTAATATCAATAATGTTAACATATTTGTTTAATTGTAATTTATGTCTGCTAATCTTAAGATAAAGACTCGGCTCCCTGTCGCCTTTAAACATTTTCTTATTTTCTTCCTTTCCTAAAATACTACATAAACCCGTTGTATGTCTATGAATTTCTGAAGCAGTGACAGACTTACCCATAATACACCTCTTCAAGGTTTTTATTGTAGAGTTGTAAGTTTTATAACATGCAATCTTAGTTAAAAGAACTTATTGTTGAACTTTTGACAGACCTCTTTGTCCCAGGCTTTAAGATGGTTTAGCAGAACTTAAACACACCCAGAAAATGAAGTGATTTACAGTGCCAGAGAACTGCACTTATAAATAATAGCTCAAGACCAAGGAGAAGGAATGCTTTTACTGTTCTAGCTAGTGAAGTTTCAGTTCTATTCAAACAGAATTATTAGGTCTATAGTTGAATATGTAATACCGCTAAAGGCAGCATTAACAAGTTTTAATCTCATAATAATGATCTCATATGTTATTATCTAACTACATATTTGTGAGTTTATAATGCCAGGTCAAATTGCAATGCCATCCTTAGGGTTTTTACCCCAAAGTAGACTACAATCTATTTTGAATGCTCTTTATATAGGTTAACTGTACTTCATTTACGATGGTTGTGATATCCAGGTAAATGATTAGTTGGGGGAGGGGGAGGGGAAGCCCCATTATGACTAGGCCGCAGACCTTGTTGTGAAAGTTAAGTGTCCAGATATACTACCGAGAGCGGGGACTGCAGGAGGCGTGCACATGTAAAGCGTTCGGGGAGTCAAGATCTGGGCCATTTACTGTAAGAATGACTCTAATACGTCTCATTACCTATTTAAAATATGTACCAGCTAAACCTTTTTATCGCTGCACACAACTGATGTCTAGAATTTGAACAAACTGCTTCCGTGACAAGTTAATGAATGATTTTGGGATCTCCTTTGTAAAATGCCCTAATTTGCACCTCTAGGGCCAGATTTACTAAGCTTCGGGTTTGGAAAAGTGGAGATGTTGCCTATAGCAACCAATCAGTCTCAAGCTCTTAGTTTCCTATTACATACTAGAGAATGTCAGCTAAAATATGATTGGTTGCTATGGGTAACATCTCCACTTTTCCAAATCTGCAGCTTAGTAAATCTGGCCCCTAGACTTCTTTTAAACAATCTTTTAAGCATAACACTCTCCCACCCACCCAAGGCTCTTGCCCTGTATTACCAGCTTCTTATTCTATTCTATGGATTTCCAGGCCTCTAAACGGTTCACACAAAAAGGACATACACTCTCTTACTTGGTCTGTCAACACTGTCTAGCAGTCAGTCAAGCACTTTTATACTTACTTACTGGTAGAACAAATATTCATGCATAACTAAGTTAGGACTTAAATGCAGGTATAAAATTGCTAATTTCCTATAAATCGTAAGCTTCCTAGCAGAGCTCCTATACCATTTTGTTGGTCTGTTAGTAAAAAGTCTCATGCTATTACTGTGTCATTTATCAACTGTTAAGTGCTATGAAATATAGAGGTACTCCTATCATCTTCCTTTCTTATTCAATACAATAGAAATCAGTCAAAAATGTTTACTTTTTACCTTCTTAAACAATGTTTCTGAGCTTTATAAAATAACATTTCAGGGCTGATCCAGAGTTTGAGACTAAGGGCAAAACAGCTGCAAGTACAGACCTGAGCAAAACCATTTTAACGGAAGGGGAAGGCAAATTTCAATTGTGGAATCATGTCTAATTTACAGATTAAACATAAAAACTATACAGTATGTAAATTCTATGTGCAAAAGTATGCATGCAGAAGAATTAAAATGACTACCTGTTTTGCCATTACTGTCAATGGGCCAGATCCAGACCTCAGTACGAAAGCGTATTTAAGCTAGCCGCTGTCGTGAAATCACCTTTTTGTATGTACTGCGCATGCGCACGGCAGATGTTAGGCGTCGTAACTCTGACCGTCGTAACTCTTTACCTTCAGCGTAAATACGAACAAAGGCGCGAGTCATCCATGCGACACCTGGAAATACGCTTTGTAGGCGGAGGGAGGCATTTAAATTGTACAGTATGGGCTGGGTTAGGCCGTTACGTCTGTCTGGACGCTACGTACGAGCACGGTTACGTGTGGAAAAGTTAAGGTAGGGGTTGGTATTTGTAAAATAGCTAAATTACGAATGACTGAGGGGAGTGCCCGGGGGAGTGCATACGGTAGTACTTACGATGGCGTAAATACGCTACGCGATCATACTTTAAGTGCCCTAAAGTCTGGATCTGGCCCAATGGAGCTAATCCAGAGCTGTGCTTGCAACTTTTGCACCTTGCACTGGGCATGTGCAAAACATTGGATGCAAGGCTACCCATCTGCCTGTGTTTGCTTCCGTGTGCTCTGTGCTAGTACAACAGGAAGTTCCACAATATTAAAATGAGAAATTGGGCGGCTCAGTGCTTTTGCCAGGTGCAGTAGCAGCCTGGATTCTCTGCACTTCCTACAAAATCTTACACCAACTCAGGGGCTTGTGTAAATGTTAGATGGAGGACGTTTTAAAGCATTTTTTATTTAATAACATGTTAAAATTATAGAAAGTTGAAAATAATAAATGATTTAATTAATAAAATACATTTCTGGTCATACATTACACTGTTGTTAACTGGTTTTTTTTAAGCCTGAATATGTGTATTGTCGCACAGTATGCCAAATGCCACAGTTCAAATCATTGTAACATCAACTCAATATCACTTTTAAAATGTTAATTTAAATGTAAAGTCTATTCCTTGTTATTTGTGCAAAGTTAATGTCACAGGCAATGATCTTTCATCAAATGTAGCATATTGGCTGTAAGGAATGAAATGCCTACTCCAGCATTTTCTATAATTGTTTTTATTCTGTTATTTGGTAAGTTCTTTAGGTAATTTGGTATTAATTATTAGTTGTGATATGATTTATTAATACATGATTTGCTATATAAATTTGAATACACTTGTACAGTACTGTTCGCAAAAGAAAGCAAAAACATATAATATCATAATAGGTTATTGGCCAATCTGTTCTGAAAGGATTGCGTGTGCAGCCGCGAACCCACATTTTTTCAATATACAAACTGCCGACAGCTAATTTTCACCTGTGTGTATTGTAGAATATGCCCCATTTCGAAAATCCTGCCACAGAATCCTGATGCTTCGACGACCGGACAGGTTAGAATAGGGGAGGGGATGTAGTTTAGTAGGGTAGTTTTAGGCTGCGTGAAGGGGATGTATGGGAGAAGGGGAGACCTAGGATTAGGCTACAGGGAAGGGAGTCTTAGGGTTAGGCTGCAGGGATGGAAGTCTTAGGGTTAGGCTGCGGGGAAGGGAGTCTTAGGGTTAGGCTGCAGGGAAGAAAGGGTTATGGTTAGGATAATGGAAAGGGAGGGTTTGGATAAGAATTAGCATAAGGGTTGGGGAAACAGAAAGCGGCGCTTACCTGTCCGCAACAGGGCAGGAAGTTTCTGTGCAGCTCTGTTTTCGCTAATGGTGTTTCAAAAACGTCCCATTTCAAAAAGGGTCATTCCCAGTAGCGACCCAAACCCATTCTAAAATACTGTGTGTTTTGCTTGTCTTCATTAATATAGTTGTATAATTGGCAAATCATCATCGAAACAGGCTCATTTATTTATTAAAATGTACCTGCATCAAATTATTAGTATTAGTAACCGACTAGATTTAGTATCGTAACCAATAGGATTTCAGTATTCTGGGAAAACTGTGTAGCTGTGTTACTCATAAAATGAGTTTACTATATATCGTAAACACTATTTTTTGTCAATTTAAGTACATCCTTCCCATAATGTCTTACAATTTCCTCTCTCATAAAACAATGCTGTCTTAAAAAAAGATCCTTGCAAGATAGCTGTATACAAATGCTTTTTTGTTGATATAAACTTTTACTACTGATGCATACAGTTCAACCCCTTGTATTTTGGATTTGTCTGCAGCTCAATTCATGTGGACATAAAAACCCCCAGAAAATTGAATACGTTGGTCTGCTTGTCCACAAAACCACCATCCTCACAGAGATGTTGTAGAATATAGTATGGATTTTCTGTTCTTATCAGGTTACTATTGTGGCAATAAAGATTTTTCCTCTCAGCAGTGCCCTTGAATGTATTTCTGCTGGTAATGAGCTATCCTGTCCTTTATCACAAAGAGACATCTGCATCTCTGATTATGTCAGCTGGTTCCTGGAAAGTGAGCCAGGGTCCTTTAATTCTTAAACAGTTATTCTGAACACATAACAAATTGAATCATTTCTAAATGAAGTTGAGGATGTATATAATAGAATCAACAAACATACATGTGTAAAGCATTGCATGTTTGTTTTATAGTATTTAATATACTCTGTTTGCCTCTAATATAGAAAAGTATGCAATGCTTACAAAGTAGAACATCCAGCACTGTTAATCACTGCAGAATAAGATGTCAATGTGATTTAGGGATCAGACAGCCCTCCCTTGTCATGATGATATAGTGCCGAACTGGAAGACAGAGCACAGAGGTTCAATGACCGCCATCGGAGATCATGGAGTCATGAACTCTGCCACTGGGCTTTCAATAAAACTAAACCCCCAGCAAATGGCACATCTAGACATCATGGGGCTGATCCTGAAGCTTGTGCAAATTAGCTTACAATGAGCAGGATGTCTGAACGCAGCGCATGGCGCACTGTGTGTGATCCAATGGCACATGATAGTACGGCATATAGCACATTTTGTGTGACCGCAGGGTAGCACACTGAAATGTATACTGGTTCTCTGACCAGGTGTATCTCATCAAATTCCCTGGACTTGCTCATCTGGTGTATTCATTTAAACCTCCTTCTCCAGAACCTCCGGTGTCAGAGCAACAGGTTTAATCCACCTGCTGACTTTGTGTCATTTAGTACGCTCGTGTGTTCTGACTGCATGGATCGTGGTCTTCAGTCTGTTCAGGAATCTTGGTTCTTCTTTTGGATTCTGTGATTCTGTTCTGTTATTGTCTCTTCAGTTGCAGTGTCTTTGGAATGCTGTCCGGTTATACCATTGCCTTCTGCTATCAATCCTCACTGCAACTGTGCTCCATTGTTCCAATTTACCACTTCTCCATCTGTACACCTGTTCAGAGGCCTGCAGCCAAATCCATCCCTATCATCATAGGCTCTAGTGAATACCTGGATCACAGTTAGATTCTGCACCTCAGGTCAGGTGTAGTGTGTTTTTGGACCAGCACTGAGCACAATGTGTGACAATAAAACAATGGTTCAAAACAGGCTGTGGAGTCCGCTGGACTTAGACGTGGCTGGTGGAAATTTGTTGCTGTAAACTGTGCGTACTTATGTCTTCCTTTGGTTCAGGACCTCCCACAATACATGAGCATACCATTATTGTACATTGATGACATATCTCCACCCCTTCCCTTTCTGAGCATGCACAGTGCAAAATCAGGTAGAGATACATTAAGCCATCAGGCATACATTCATATTTAGGACTCTGACAGTGGACTTCCATATTGTGACTTTAAAAATTTACTAGGATACAATATTCTCTTTACTATACAAGTCATATCCCATTCTTCTGCTTATGATATAGGCTTTGTAGAAGGGTATCTAAAGAAATCTGTAGTCGAAAACATATGTAGAATAGCATCACTGATGTAAGCATACCTTACTAAGCTTGTAGACAGGGGCGGAACTACCATTGGTGTAACAGGTGCAATGGCACCGAGGCTCATGCTGATACAAGGGCTGATACCTGCGATATCAACATGGCCAAAGCATATTTTTTGCACCTGGGCCCACAACTCGCTAGTTCCACCTCTGCTTGTAGATATACTTTAGACTTTAAAATATAGGAAGAACAAACAATGTATTTCATCTTATGTTCATATGAGTCAAAAATAGCCATGTAACCATGTTTCACGAGCCTTAGTGTCTGTCCGATGACTTTAGTAGATACAAGCCAAGGCTACAAATGTGTTGCAATGTTTGTACATGCGAGCCTCTCATTTATCTGAGTGTTATTGTAAAGCACTATTAACATTTAAGTCTGGCAGAAAAGACAAATCCCAAAGCATCATTCGCTTCATTACGACAGGCAGTTCTTCAAATTAACAAAGGCATTTGCATGCCTAATATAAAATATTAATGCCTAATTTGTTCAACAATTTTGCATAAATGAGAACTTTTAGGTTAATCATATACTAAGTCATTTTAATTAAAACCGTTATAAAACAATTAGTTTGGTTTGGATATTGCTACTTTTTTTACTTTATTAAATACAAACTTTTTTTTTTTCCCTCTGACCTAATTAATTCTCAATTTGTCAGTGAAAGTAAACATGCCACCTTGCAAAAACAGTCCATCTGCTCCCATATTTGTATAGTATATTGTATAATTCAAATTTTTCATGTATAATAAACCTAGATTTGATTTTTTTTATATAAACAATGTCCCCCTCCCCCTTTCCAGGAAAGATAGTAATGTGTTCTTTTTTTTTGGTGTTATGCCTGCAAACAATGGTTAAAAAAACAGACTGAACAAAACCATTTAAAATTGTTCATTATTATAAGACCCTTTCTGTATGTCAAAATCATAAATAACTAAAAAATATCAGTTGATAAACTGTTGCAAAATTCATCTGTGACTATTGTTTAGCGCTTAAATGGTTGCCTTTCAAAAGCCAAAATTTATAACCTGCCAAGTGAAGTGACCATTCCTATCTAACCTGTGCAGCAAGGACCCTTCATATTTATAAGCTCAAAATATTGCATTCTTAGTACAGATACTGTGTGTCACAGCAGACTCTGCAACACAGAATCAATTACCAAGCACAAGCAATTACAGAATATATGCCTCACCATTTCTACAATGAAAAACACTTTTAAAATTATTAAAGGACTGAATGTTTGAGGATGTCATTTACCGAATGCAAGATCAACTAGGTACAAACCAGGCACCACTGTTTCTACAAGTACAAGTGTGCCTGTCTTGCACTTGCCAAGCTGAGTTCTTGGTTGTTGGGTCTGTGGGGTTTGTTTATGCAATGGTGGATTATTTTGTGGTTATGACAAGAAAATAAGGAATTTCGCATGGACACACAAGAATATTTAATTACACAACTCCATACAACAGGACGTGACAACACTCTGTATGTGCGAGAATACGCAATGTGGGTGGGGGGAGGAATTGAAATGTACAGTATGGACTGGGTTAGTCACTTCTGCACGTTTGAGCGCTACATCCGCACAACGATACACACGGAGGCTGGCATGTGACTGCTTGGGCACATTTTGAGGCATGTTCCTTACAACGCCTCTTTTTATTTAGCTCTTGTGGAATCAACTTTTAGTATATAAAGGAAATATTTGCTTATTATTGTATTATTTATTATTTCATCATTTTAGTGGACTTGGTTGTGGCATTTATCTCTTTTGCAGGGTGTCTCTGAAGTTTGTTGCTCACACTGCACACCCAGTCAGAAACACTTGCAGCTTCCAGAGCTGCCTATAGAGTGCACTTGAAATGTGCTGAGATCAGACCAGATAGTGCAAAAACATGGCATTTTCCAATGCACAATGGGCTTAGTAAGTGACTGCATGAGTGCTCCTTGCACATCTCATTTTATGAATAGCTTGACTTGATTTGTGATACTTTCGTTTTCCAAAGGAAAATATAAGTGGTTTCTTTGCTGAATATTTAATAAAATCAAAATGACTTTTTCATCTTAAAGCTAGTGTTATTGAAGTAGAAAAAAATATATAAATATATATACTCCAGAGAATATTATCTGATAACAGTACTATTTCCCTAATTCACATTCAAGAACTGTGCTCTGTAAGAATACTCTGATCATAAAGACATATTTTATTTTTAACATGCAAACAATTCACAGTTTGCTTTGAAAAACATTAAGAACACATAAAGCCACTAGCAACGCAATGACATCATCTTTGTGGTTCTACAGTTAGAAGAAATGAGCACCGTACAGGTGCAAGGTAATATAAACAACAGATTGGGCCCCAAAACACAGTATACAATATTTCGTTAGAATGGGCCGGATGCAGAAATACAGGCGCCATACGGCCGCCCGAGGTCTGTACGGCTGTTCTCGGAGCGGGGAGTGCACTCCCTCTGCACTCCCTGCTCTCGGTAATAAACACGTAAGTGTCCAGATTCCTAAACTAACTTTTACGATCAGGTATGCGGCTGTAAGGCACCGTTTTCCTACGCCGGCCCTTACGACGTCGGGGAGAATTACGTACGACATGTACGTATTTCCCATGTTGGCCGTTACCGAGGATCTATTCCAATGTTTCTATAAAAATGTTAATACAGGGTGGGATTTGCTTGATTAGGTTTAGTGGAGTGCTCTTTGGTCAGGTGACCTAGGTTATAAATTGTTACTGTTAGCGGTATTTTCCCTCTCTTTTGAAAAAGCATTTTGAAATGTATTTGGAAGGATGAGTATATCTGTGCTGTGGAGAATATTATTCTCCTTTGCTGGAATATTATATTTTTTCATTCTGTTTTTCTTGCCTTTATATCACATCTGTTTTTCTCATCTTTCTCACTGTCCTTATCCTTGCATTATGTTTCAGTCCATATCACCTGTGTAACTTGATCTATCTTCTCTCTC
>WWET01000148.1:107676-124116 GCA_011038615.1 Limnodynastes dumerilii | reverse complement strand
AGAGCACTCCTCCTGCACTGCTGCGTGTGGAATTGATTTCCGTGGCCAGGAACTTACCTTCAGTGCTTTTTTAGTCATAGAATGCACCGGAACGGAGTTCCGGCACTTTTTTCGTCGGATTTTCCAAGTTTTAAGAATTTCAGAGGCAAAACCATTAAAATGGTGCATGCGGGCTGCTTGTGTGTCAAGTCCGATGCATGCGTACTTCATCTGCGCTGGTTGTGATGGCGCTGCCCGGCTTGTGATTGGTCGTGTGGCCACGCGTGAGCAGATGTGAGTTCCGTTCACCCACCATGCGTATCCTGTTTGGATTTTTGTTTTCTAACTTGTTACTTGCTTTTTAGACTGGGTACAGTGGTAATGGGGGTCAGACATTGAGGATGGCACATTGAGGAAAGGACTATGTAAAATGAGGTAATCATAGTGTATGCACCAGCTTAAAGATTCCAAACTGGATGTCAGTCTGTCTCTTTTACAAAGCAGTTCCTCATTGCAAATGGGGAGTGGCTTTGGATTAAAAGTGCAGTAACTTTATAGTAGACAAAGTTGCTAGCTGGGAAAGGAGACAGGCGGCAATTTGTAGTACTTGTATGTCTCCTTTCTGGTCTGCCCGCCTACAGTTTCACTATTTGCCGCTATGAATTTAGTACTTGTATGTCTCCTTTCTGGTCCGCTCGCCTGTAGTTCCACTATTCGCCACTATGAATTTAGTACTTGTATGTCTCCTTTGCATGTTACCTTTGTAAATGCAGGCAGACTACTAAATGCCGTCTGTCCTCATTTTTTAAAAGTCCCGTACATTATTGAAAAAGTGAAGACGTCTTTATTTTCTGCAGCCAATAAAAGGTCCTCTTTGGATGAAAGCATCAGACCTGGAGATTTCACGGGTTATAGCTGATCTTATTAAGCGGCTTTTTTTTTGTTTCACATAGCAATTTGCCCAGTAAAAACCTGGGTTCTAAATCCAGTGTTTTTCAAGGGTGGTGATGTAAAAGCGTTATAATGTAAAAAAAATTGTGTTTTTGAATTGCACAAGCACAATCACATAAAAACTAGCACATAGGGAACCTCATCCAGCGCTGCGCTTCTACCTATTATTTAGGTGAAAGCACGGTGGGAAAATTTACAGAATGGCAGCGTGTACAGAAAGATGGGCGCACTGCTGACTATCTGCCTGTGTTCCTTTAAATATGCTTGGCACCAGCGCAGCAACAGGAAGTTTCACAATATTAAAATTAAGAAGGGGGCAGTTTAGTGCTGCTCCCAGCGCAAGTAACTTGCTGGACTCCCTGCGCCTCCACCTAACTTTTACACCAGTTCAGATCTGGTGTAAGTGTAAAAAGGACTGTATTTTTAATCAACATATGGCCCTCTATATAACTATAAACACATCCCAACACATGTTTTATTATTAAAAAGGTTATATGAATCATCAATTAATTATTTAAACTTTTTGTTTTTGTTTTTACATAATATACGCTTTTATATTTTAAACCTGATAAGCAGCAGATTACCCATTTTTCTAGTCAGGCATAATATAACAGTGTGTAGTCATTTTTAAGGGCTTTCATTTGATTATAAATCAAATAAAAAAAACCCATTTGAAAAATACACACATATACAGGCTCACAGTCTCTGCCTAGCGGGAAGTAGATTTGCGCATCCTCTACCTAAGAATTTTGGATCAGATCCATGAACTAATCCTACCATATATGATGCTGTGAGCTGGCACAAAAGAGTGTTTATTCAGATATAAGTGGGATTCAGCAGCCATGTTTCTATTCACTTCCATGACATCTACAGCACTAGTCCAGGGGCAGGTGTGAATTTAAGAGACAGCCCAAAGTGAAGGTTTTGCAAGAAATACATTTCAATTAGACCACCTGCAGATGTAAATGCCTGCTACACAGCTAACAAAAGTCCAATAAAATACATTTTAAGCCACAATATATATTACACTGACTGTGTCGAATTTTCATACTGCTTTTAAATGAAATGCGAATGCCAGCTTATTGCACATGTAATTTTTATTATTACTTTTACAGGGTTTTTTTTTAGGAGTATATTATTGATAGGAGTGGGCAAGGTCCCTACAAAAAAGTATGTAAAGTATGGAGAATAATTTACACAAACAAAATAAATCGATCTGTAGAACCAATAGTATACAAATCAATTTTTATGTGGGATCCATTTGCCGCTGCGAACAGCTGTTTTCGCTTTACCCACAGCCGTCAGGTAATTTTAAGCTGTGTGTGTTTTAGAAAATGGCTGCATTGCGAAAAGAACCCTACGAATTTCTGCCGGACCCGGCGGTTTCCAAAGATACCAAAGCTACAGGTTAGTGCAGGGGAGAGGAAGTAGTGTAAATAGTTTAAGGGTTAGGCTGCGGGGAAGGGAGGGGTTAGAGTAAGACTAAGCATAAGGGTTGGGGTAGGGGAAATAGAGAGCGTTGGTTATCTTTCTGCGGTGGGGCTGGAGAGTTCTTATTAGATCCACCGTCGGGAATGGGGGTCACGAAAACGTCCCTTTCAAAAAAGGGCCATACTGAGCGGAAATCCACACCCTTTAATATAATAACACTATTAATAGTAATGTTCAGAAAAATAGAGTCAGATGACAAAAACAAACATACATGTAAATATACATTACATATAGTGCAAACAAAAGCAATTTAAATTTAAATGACATGGCATAATCACCAATTACATGTCATTTTCTAGACTGCTGTAATGAGTGTACTATGTGAAAACAATGATGTGAGTGTTGAGAGTTAACCTGCTGAAACTTATCTGATCAGGACTCTTCCAATGGAGAACGTTTGAACAGAGAGGAGGAGAGTACGTGGACAGAGCAAAGGAGAGCACGGGCAGGAACACACGCAAGGACAAGATAGGGAAGAGTTGTGTCACAGTGGTGTCATTGCCAAATTAGTTACTGCCACTACAGGGTTCTAATACACATCTATTTGCCTGTGAATTTATGGACAAACAAAGCTCTTGGCTTTATGAGGCACCATCAGCTAGATCCTACCTTTAGGGGACTAAAGCTTGGTACACTTAGAGAGGTGCTTGGTGCAAAGGGGACCAGATCTTTCCTCAGTGTTATAAATGTTTCTTAAACCACTGAGATTACACAAGATGCATAATGTCTGCACTGTAATTTCTGCGATGAGAGAATTTGTGTTTATGATATATTGTTTCAACTTTTAGATCTATCAAAATATTGTGTTGTTTGCACATTTGAAATTATTGATTTATTGCTGAATATGAATGTAATCATTGAAGGGAGGTGGTGTTGAAGAGAAGCAGATTTTTAGTTGAGAAAACATTTCTCTTGGAAGTAGAAGGTGAGGAGATGTTCTAAGGGTATTAGCCTAGGGCAGCTAATCTTTATACCCTGGGCATGCATGTTGTATGCAAGCATATACTCCACTCCACTTGAGAAGCAGAGGGTTAATGTTTAGCATGAGCAAAAATAAACTCCCTATGTGTGGTAAGTGTCACTTACCTTACTTGTTGTTCATTGGTCCAGTAGGAGTGGGAGGAGAGCTGGGGCCTGTGTGTTTAACAAAACCTGGGACCTTAAGACTTCCTCTTTTCTCCTCCGGATCCACCCACCCTCCCTCTCTTTCCTTTAAGATTGAGACTTAGTTCTGGGTAATAGGATTGTTGGTAAGGGTTCCCTTGCTGCTGGCGGAAAGCAGGTTGATTATTTATAGATTGTACTGTTTCTTTGTTTAAAACCATAGTTATAGGTTTGCCATTGGCTGAGTTCAGTGGGTGCAAGAGGCAACCACTCGACCATAGAGGTTTATTAATGGTGGTGTTTTATTGTTGCCGGAGGTTGTAGACACGTATATATGGACAGTCTCGCGTGGCGCTTAAGTTAAGCCGAAAGCTGTTGTTCACAGTAGTTGTAAGGTTGACATTGACTTCAAGTATTTTATTCATAATAGAGTCAGATCAGTTGCACTATTAATTTATTAATATCAAATGTGATTTGTTAAATTGGATCATACGCTATATTTTACCTGCTTTCTTGGCCCCCATCAAATATAAATTCACGTAACATAACCAATCAACTTAGGTGGTAAAAGTTAATAAATTTAAATTTAGTTCCCAAAGAAGTTGTTGGTGTCTTTATTCTAGTTGTTAAGTTAGTGTTTAGTTGGTGAGTGTAGCAGGGGGTCACACACATCACGCATGGGACGTTTAAGATACTATTGATTAGGAGGATGACTTTGTGTTAGTGAAATACTCCTCTTGTGCTCTCAGTGAAAGAAAACAAGGCAATTTATGTAAACCTGGAATGTGTTCTCCAATATGATAAACAAATCTAATAGAATTTAAGGCATTATCAAGACCATTACTATGTACCTAACACAGTGCAATGTCCAAGTGATTTAACCATTCAGATTTAATCTTAGATAATCAAAACTGGCAAGGTATGTTCTGCTCATGAAAACCACTTGTAAAGCTAGGCTTTTGTTCATCTATATAGTATGGTACTATATTCAAAATTGTAATCCAGTAGAATAACTTGGGTTGACGGAGCCGAAGGAGCATTTTAGAATCAACAATGAATTAGTTAAACTTTTTTGTTCCATAAAATACACAATCAGGACTTTTTATTTTAAGCATTTAAGTGCTTTCATTTGATTATAAATAAAAAAAAATCTTTTTTTACATTCAATTTTTTATATTTAAAATTAAATCCTAATGGAATCTATTCTTAATATATAAAAATTATAATCAAGCAAACAAATAAATGAATAATGGGGAATTCCTGAAATGCAAGAGTAAGTAGGAATAGCAAATTATTAAATAATATTATGCCATTATCAAAATTCTGTTTTATCAAAAATTTAAGATGACTGAATATATCTATGGAGTGTATTCATTCCTGGAAAATAATCTTTTGGCAGTGACTATGATAAGCAATGTTCTTTCAGAATAAACCCCCAAATAGTTCCCCATGTCACCACACATATACACCCCCATAATAGTTCTCAGTAGTCATCCATGTGACCCCATTATTATTCATGTGCTGCCACAAATATGCCCACAATATATTTATTCCTGTACATGCCCACACAAAATGTATCCTCACATTAGTTATTAATGTGGCACACAATGCTTAAGATGTACACTCACAATAGTATTAAAGTGCACCCACACAATATTCCCCATTAATAATGTAACCTCTCTCTTCTCCACTGTGCACTTACCTTTGAAGTCTTAAAGTTGGTAGCTGGCCCTTGGATACTATCAGCAGTGCAGCTGAGCAGAATGCCATGACACCATTTGGCTACACTGATGGTAGTAAACAAGAGACAGCTAGCAGTACATCTCTGCTAATAAAGTCCAGCAGAACCAGGCAATATGTCTCTGTCAATGGCTACATTGCTGGCTGTCTGTAGCTAATGAGAGACTCTAAGGTTACATTAGCATCATCGAGAGGGAGGCAGTCAGTGCCATGAAGCTTGAGAAGGGAGAAGAAGCCAGCAAAGGTAAGAGAGAAGATGGGTTATACAGTTACAGGGATGGGAGTATGAGTGATTCAAGAAGAGGATGTTATATTTGGATATATTTAAGTCAAATATATTAAACCTTGCTATAAGGACATAATCTTCTTCCATAATAGCCTATCACATAACAGTCTATTAAAAATGGGGATCCATATGTCCTTTTGTACAACCTCATAATATGATATAGCACATTAAGCTCTGCCAAATGCCCCTATATCAAAGATTAATATGGAGTGAAAATTCCACCAAAGTCCAACGATGCTGCTAAAATCAGGGGAAAACTGTCATGAAATACAGTGCATAATAAGCTGAAAAAAACAAAACAAAAAAAAACGCTTTCTATAATGATATAATAAAGGCACAGTAATCTGGAAGCAAATGGCTGAACTCATGAATGGGTTGAATTCATAATAAACAATTTTAATAATCAATTTAAAAATAAATAACAAATAATATCTAGTACCAGAATATAAATATATGAATACAAATATATAATTTAAAAAGAAGGGCATTAAGTAATCCATTAAGTAATCCACATATGGCTATGGCATATGGCTGTGGCTGTGTTTTGTCTGTGAATTATAGTTGAGCTAGGAAACTTCACCTCTCAACTTTAATTCTGTTTACCCTTGAAGTTCAACATAGCTCAGGTCTCCTTACACCTTTTTTTTATCCGTATTCTCAATTTCTGTATCAACCCTTATGTGTATATATTTAAGTGTTTATTATATAATATGAAGGTCCATCATCTTTTAGATATAATCTCTTTTTCTTTGTAGAAGATATTTTCTTTCTAAAATATCTATTTCTGGGGAGTTGATTCTAAGAAATATAATTTTTTTTCCCCCAAGAACTACACATCTTGTTTTGTTTTTCATATGATGGGGACCCTCTCCCTGTGTCTAAATCTGGATATACCTCTGGAATGTACAATACTATTTATCTAATTATCAGCTCGGACCTTAGGTAACCCTAGGAGTAGCTATACAGGTAGACTTGGTAGTTGCTATAGTCCGCACATATGCCAGAGCATGTACAGTATGCCAACAATATGAGCACTAAGGGAACTAATGTTTGATTTTTGCAACAGTTAAGTGATTGAACCAGAGTTTTTGGTAGAAAACATAATAATAATAATATTAATAATAATTATGATTATTATTATTATTATTATTATTTATAATAAATATTTTGTGCACAGGTCAAATTAGAACAGTATAATTTTACTAAATGTCCAGATTAGTAAATTCAAGAGAGTGTTATAAAGTGATAGCAAAAACCTGTGAATTTACTGGTTCATTAATAAACGCAGGACAGATTATTTACAGTGTATACCAATGCTTATATATCACCTCTACGATGATCAAATCATTAATTCACAATGAGCAAGGCGCATAAATACTTTCTAACCAAACCTTCATATTTCTTACTGTCACAATTAGTCCCTCTGTAATGAGATCAAAAGCAATCTGCAACCATTAAACTCTTCAAAAGCCTATTAAAAAGCACTTTCAGAATGGAAAATTGCTGTAATACATTATTTAGAGATGCTAAATGTATCAAGGCTTATGCAAAATAACTTCCTTATAATATTACTGTTCCACGGTTTCTGTTTGGTAGTGATAATTTTGTACCTTAATTACAAGTAATGATTTGTGTTTATCTTTGTGGGGTGTTTTTTGCATGCTAACATTTTTATGTTAGGGAAGAGGCCCACAGATGGTGGCACAAGTAAAACATGTAGGGGCTGATCCAGCCTTTGAACCTGATCCAGAGATTTAGCACAGTGATCATATTTGCTGTTAAAGCTGAATATGACCTATACACAGGGTTGCCGACTCTCCCGAAATATCCAGGACACTCCCGAAATTTGGGTAGTTCTCCCAGGAGAGCTGGCAAAGCTCCCACAAGCCCCGATTAGCTACTCATTTCTGTTGTAGTCCCTAGAGTTACTAGGGATGATGTCATCAAGCCCCGTCCATCTCATGTAACGCTAGAGATTACATGAATGATTGACAGGGCAGAACTTAATGACATGATTTGTATAAATTACGTCTTTAAGCCACGCCCCCTTGTGGCATCTATGGCTTCCCTCCGGGTTCTCCCAGAGAGAAGCTTTAAAAAGTCGGCAACCCTGCCTATATGAGTTACAACATTAGCAATTCTGGATAGGTGATACTTATAGAAACATAGAAAGTGATGGTAGATATAAGCCACATTGCCCATCCAGTCTGCCCATTTGTTTATTCAAAACTATACTGAGTCTAGATCCTATTTACC
Organism: Limnodynastes dumerilii; assembly: GCA_011038615.1. NCBI lineage: Eukaryota > Metazoa > Chordata > Amphibia > Anura > Limnodynastidae > Limnodynastes > Limnodynastes dumerilii. The sequence goes on along the minus strand of WWET01000148.1, from coordinate 116,309 downwards.
CTCAATTTAGTTTACGATGTAGGATATCTTTATATTTATCCCAAGCATGTTTAAACTGTTCTTGTGTTAGCCTCAACCACCTCAGATAGGAGGCTTTTCCACTTATCTATCACCCTTTCAGTGAAGTAAGTTTTCTGTACATTTCCTCTGAATCTAAAGCCCTCCAGTTTATATTCATGCCCTCATGTTCTATTACATCACTTTCTTTGAAAAATGCCACCCTCCTCTAGCCAGTCACAAACCTTTGATATATTTGGGAATTGCTATCATATCCACCCTCTCACTTCTCTGCTCCAAACTATACATGTTTAGTTCCTCTAGCCTTTCTTGGTATGATTTGTGACACAGGCCATGGACCATTTTAGTTGCTCTTCTTTGCACAGTCTCTAATGTATTTATGTCTTTCTGGAGATACGGCCTCCAGAACTGAACACAGTAATCTAGGTGAGGGCGTACCAACGTTCTATAAAGGGGCATCACTACTTCTCTCTTTCTGCTACTAATTCCTCTCTCTCTTAAAATAGACACTCATTTAAAACATGCAAATAGAGGCATATAGGTAGAGGCTAATAGCTGCAAGGCTAAAATATAAATAAATAATTGTATTAGTATTTAAAAAAAATGATGTATGAGTCCAGTGTGCAGCAATAAAATCAATGGGCCTGATCCAGACCTATGCCGATGTGCTGTGCTTAGTAAAGCACGGCGTGCATTCTGCTCGACACTCCCCCTGTGCGAGCATATTTTCCCTCACTTACGCCGGCTGAAGGCTACCCTAACTTCAGCCGGCCTAAGCAAGGGAAAATACGCTCACACAGGAGCATATGCCCGCTAACCCCTCCCTCCCTCATTAAACTAACTCCCCACACACCTACACTAACCTGAACGTAGTAACGCTGGGGGACACCCCCTCCAGCATTACTACGGCACTGCTACGGACGCCCGATCAACGATTTAAAGCCGATCTTACGCTGCTGGCTGGCGTCTTAACGCCAGCCAGCGTAGGTTTGGATCAGGCCCAATGTGGTGTAGTGTACAACCAGAAAAGTGTTTGAAAACATAATTCTTTGATATTTTTAACATGTGTTGGGCATAGGGGAAGGTTAAGGTTAGGGTTAGGCTGCGGGACAGGGGGGGTTAAGGATAAACTGCTAGAAGGGGAAGGTTAGTGTTCGTCTGCGGGACAGGGAGTGTTAAGATAAAGCTGCTAGAAGGGGAAGGTTATGGTTAGGCCGAGGGACAAGGAAGATGAGGGTTAGGAAATGGTTAAGGTGCCTATCGCCATTGGAATTCTCTGAAGATGTTTGAGATGCTATCACAACGCTTTCTGGCTGGAAACAGAATGTTGCATTACCATCACCCTTACAATGTCAGGATGTGGTTTGTTGCATATTAGCTGATTGTAGCAAAGAATCACACCCTTTTTACACGTACAACAGTCCTGAGCTGGTGTAAAATTGTAGGTGGAAGTGCAAAGAATCCGGCCTACTACCGCACTCAGAGCAGCACTAAACCACCCACTTGCTCATTTAAATATAGTGCAGAGCACACAGAAGTGGACAGACATTGGTAGCCTCTCGTCCGACATTCTGTACTCACTCTCATTCTGCACGTGCAGTGCAAAAACTTGCTAAAAAAAATAACTGGTGCAAGTGCGGACCTGCCCAAAACAATGCTGAACTGCGGGTTTACACAATTTAATCTGTGAAAATAGAAATAGAGTAGAGATGTGACGTTCCCTAGCTCAACTCTAATTGACAGATTAATCATTATAGAATGCTAATTCTATGTGAATAAAGCTAAGCATTTTTTCCTGAATGCTAAACAATTCAAGTTAATTTGCTTTCCAATCATTGCAACATGGTTTTGCTCGAGTGTACACTTGCACCTGTTATTATCTGCCCCATAAAATACAGTGTTCTTGTTTATATAAAATCTTTACACCTTGATGGAACTTGTAGCTGATTAATTTCATCTCGGACCGGATCCTGTCCCCTGCACATTTTCCGTACATGCGGTTGTCTTAAATTGTGCATCAAAGAGGGGAGTGAACCCCCTGTCACTTCCATATCTCATGCATCAAAGAGGGGAGTGAGCCCCCTGTCACTTCCATATCTCATGCATCAAAGAGGGGAGTGAGCCCCCTGTCACTTCCATATCTCATGCATCAAAGAGGGGAGTGAAACCCCTGTCACTTCCATATCTCATGCATCAAAGAGGGGAGTGAACCCCCTGTCACTTCCATATCTCGTGCATAAATTGTGTGACTTACGCTGCCATTAGGCAATCGTAAGTCATATGTGCGGATCAGCGGTTTGTCCGACCACTGATCCTCTTATAAGTGGGTAATCCTTTTTTAGTAAATCCCATCATACGGAACTGAGCTCCATACAATAGAACTTTATCGTAGACCTTGCAGAATATCTGGATGCGCATACGCCTTCCAGTCCATACAGCCCACTTGTGCCCACTTATCCACTTTGCGTGGATCCAGTCCCTCATCATATCATCAGCAAGAGTGTAATTACAATGGACCTGATTCACACTCAAGAAGCTACGGGTTCTTAAGTGCGTATGGGTCTGAAATGACCTACTGCGCATGCATAGTATGTAATTTACGCTATCTACGTAGCCAATAGGTACGTAGATAGCGTAGGTGCGGTCCTTATAGACCACACGCAACGTGTTCCGTAAAAAGAGGCGGCATTTAGACAGAAGTAAAGGGGGGGAGGTATTTAGATTAGCTGGGGAGGGCGGGAGGTGCAATGTCCGTATGGACATTGCACGGAGAGATAAGGTAGCCCTATGACACTCGTAAGTGCCATAAGATACCTAAACACAGGAAGCGGGGCGGGGGATGGAAGAGTGAGTTTGGTGCGCATCTGGTGAGCAACTCACTCTTAAGTGTTAATCAGGTCCAATATGATTAAGTCTTCTTTAACAAATACTAATGTATTACAAACTCAGTTACGCTAGAGATATGAGTTGCATCTTGCTCTGCTCACTTGAGCCTGTCATACATAACAAACCTTCCAACATATATTTATAAAGAATCGGTACACCTGGGGAGTGTCTGTAAAGGGGGCGTGACTCGTCCCATGAAGGGACGTGGCTTTAATCTACTCTCCATTGTATGTATGATAAGGTGTAAAATTTAATTTTACACCTTATCACTTGAGCTATTAACTCACAGAAGAGGGTCTTGTCACTTTAACTGAGCTGTAGGAGTCTGTCCCCACAGCCCTGCTATAGTAATCAGATGCTGCAGGACTGGAAGGTGAGTATAGGGGGGAGGGAACTGCTGGGTCAGAATCCGGTACAAGAGTCCCATTAGCCGGTACAAACCATGACATGGTTACGATACGGTTCTGTACCTGCTAAATAGGTACAGTTGGAAGGTATGACATAATTTGGGCACACCAAAGAGAAGTGTTCTTCACTAGGGGAATGGCGGTTCCATGTTATTTCACATCCTCCTAGAAGCTGGCACAAAATTAGGGTTTGTGTAAGTGTAGCATGGAGGAGATTTTAATCAATAAAACTTTTCTCAGTAAGAACACAGCCCCACATATCCAGCAATTAATAAATCTGTCTGACTAATGTTTTAATGACATGTTTTAAAAGGCATACACTACACTCAACTACTTAAAATTAATACATAATTAAAAGATTGCATAGCAGTATATTTCTGGACATTTTAAAATATATTTTTAAGGGATTTTTTTTTGCTTAAGAAATATTGAATTTTATTTATGATTAAACGATTTATTCTAATTTTAATTATATTGAAAATATATTAAAACATGAAACTTATATAGCTTTCAGTATGACATATCCAGAGTTGCTACTGTGGGAAGTCTGGATAGCATGTGCATGGATAGCATGTGCATGCCTTTTTATTAGCATTTGTGCTTTGGATCAGGCCCTATGTATTTTCCTGGCTGTAGTAGAAGATAAAATGCTGGGTCAGTTTTAGATCAATATAGAGCCATCAACCTCCTTGCTGATGTAAGTTGTTTGTGTCATTAGCATCCTTGAAGGAGACACTCTGTTAGCTGTGAAAATTGGCATTACTCAAACTTAGTAAACATTAAAATGTGCTTCATAAACAGTTTGGCTGGGCCTATTTCTATAAACCTTCCCTAAACACTTTACTGCTGCTGAGTAAATCTGCTTTTGGCTCTAGTGGAGCACCAATCCTTAACTAAGCCCCAAAGTTGGATTTCTCATATAACCTCATAAAACTTACAGTATTCCATTAAATTCAGAGTGCTAGAGACACTTTGCCACCCTTTTCTAATAAAATCCATCTGCTTCTTGACTTAAGTCTGCTGCAATAAAAGACTGTAAGCTTTTTTTTTAACTATAAATGTGAAAATTTGTTTTCATAGGTTTACAGAATCTACCAGTACTTTTAGATGTATAAATATGAAAATAGTGTTTAAGCACCGTATTCACAGATCCGGTTTTGCGTGTGATTGTGTGCGTATTTTTAGAAGCGGATGAATTGCAAAGGCATAGTAACTTTTTCCAAGCACATAACATAGTATTTACGCACGTACGGCACGGACTTGTTTATCGCACTTAGGGACATATGTACAGAGGGGCGTGGTTTTCATCCGGACGGTAGAAGTTACGTGAAAGTGGGTGGGGGTGCAAGCATTTAAATGGGCGGTTAGATATATTCGAACGTACGTAAGTAACATACACGTGTAAGTACACTCGTAGACTTAAGGGTGCCCTATGGAGGTGGAAGTCACCGAAAACCCGTCCGGCCGAGGGGAGTGTCATAGGTGTTGCCTTGCTACGTAGGTGTGTATATTTACGTACTTTATACAAATGGATCTGTAAACACGGTTCTCAGTGTGTAATTCAAAAAATGGGAAAAGACCAATATGACAAATCTTTATATTGGTAGATAGGGATTTTAATATATTTTTTTATTTTATTTTATAAAATGTTATACTATAATGGTTTGTCTAAAAGCAGTATTTAGAAAATAACATTTACATATCAAACAGGAACAATATACAACAAGAGAGGTAACCACAAGCATAGGTCTGAAATGTGGTTATATAGATATAGTCTATCTATTGTACTTGGAGCTCATAAAAGAGATCAGATCCAATATATAACAGATATATTTTTATATATATACAGTCTGTATTTATTTTGTAATAAGGATCTAATCATTTACAAGAAAGTTTTCATTTTACCATTAGATCTAACAATAAATTAAGTAACAACACACTCACATACATCAATGCATACATACATCACAGTTGCCGACTGTACCAGAATATCCGGAAGACACCAGGAGAGCAGACAAATTCCCAGCAAGTCTTGCCCCACTGCCTCTCATTACAGCAATTGGGATTGGACGGGACATACTGAAATTTAATGATAGATTCAGAATGTGATTCGCAGAAATCAAGTCATTAAGCCCCGCCTCCACACCCCACAGTGGCATTTATTTCTTCCCAGGGGGAAGATAGAAATTATGCAGCCCTGACATACATACATATTGTGCATACATACATGCATGCATACATACATACCGTAGTATATCTCTTGCTAGAAATAGCTATTTTAGAATTAGAGACAGTCAAAAGCTCATTTTTGTCTGTCTCTGTTTCAAAAAAACAGCCATTTTAGATTTTTTTTAAATGAGTATGCTGATTGGCATAGTTACCCATTCATTTTCGGAACCTGAAACCTGCTGGACCCGTCACACCCACCGCAGACCCGAACGGAGAAGTGAGTAACCACTACGGGGACTTTTAGGGTTAGGGTTAGGCTCTGGGGAAGGGAGGGTTAGGGTTAGTTTCTGGGGAAGGGAGGGTTATGGTTAGGAACAGGCTGCAGGTAGGGGAGTCTAGATTTAGGCTACGGGGAAGGGAGTATTAGGGTCAGGCTGCGGGGAAGGGAGACTTAGGGTCAGACTGTAAGGAAGGGAGGGTTAGGGTCATGAAAATAGATGGTTAGGGTAAGGATTAGGGAAATGGTTGGGGTTTGCTTTATACTTCCCCTCAGAGCTCTGTCTTTAATGCTCCGGGGGTCGATTACTTTGCCTCTATGAGCCAAAAGCATTCGATTTCCTAGCCAGTTCTGAACTAGCTGGAAGAAAACGGCCCTTCCAAATTAGGGCTGTTCTCAGCGGAGACCCACACCCCATACATACATACATACATATGCAAGCTTTGCAGTACCAGCTTGTTTATGTTAAACATTGGTTTAAGAAATGACCAATGCAATATTTCAACTTTTGATAATGAACACAACCTAACTACTGAACATAAGATGTATTTATTGGATAAGCTACAGTGTATATAAATATTAGATTTTTTTTTCTTACAGTGTGCCATTTTCTATGTACAATTGTACCAATGTTTGTGGTGAAGCACACACAATAGTTTACATGTAAGCTCCCAGTCCAAACCCTGCAGTCAATCAAAAGCATTTAGAGAACCTTGTTTTCTGTCATTATTCTCATTGTATATTTACACCAGCCCTGACACCCACAACAGATGCAGCTATTTTATGGAAAGCAAGTCTTATAAGCATACTGATGTCAGGGAAGACACCATGAATAGTAATAAGTCTGGAAGGAAAAAATGACGTACCGATCGCGTAGCTCGGGTGCACATGCAGCAGACTTCCTTCTAGCCCTTACAGCCAATCCAGATTTCTGAGCCATCCCCATTTAATAGGGTGCGAATGGGAGTCAGGATAGTTCAGCACTTCTGCTGGGCTCAGAGCTCTGAGTGCAGCAGGAGCTGAGACCTGGATCCAGTCCTAATTCTCTAGATGTATCTTTATACTTATATCAATGTACACGGTTAATGGAAAAATGACATATAGATGTGTTTTATATAGACATTATAATCTGGGTTTGTGTTTCTAAAGAAATGAAAGGATATGTCTTTTTCTTGTCTGCCAAGTACTTGCTATTGTGTCTGATTCAGATATTAGTAGCATGTATTATAACTTGCCAAATCCCTAGGCTGTGTCAGACTGTTGTCACACCAAGATTTCTCTTTTTCTCCATCTGTTTACTCTCTTTCTCAGTCCACAGCAAACTGTTGAAGCATTACAGTGAACTAAGCTTTAATGATCTCCACAAGTCCTTCAGTCTCTCTAATGCTCTGGGTAAATATAATAAATGAACAAATTAAGATCTAAAAGTTGTAACATTTGGAAAAACATAGAATGACTATGCTTTGGCTACATAGTGCATCTGCTGTTCTTCTTGCATATAATAACTTATATATGGCTTGAAATAGATAGTGTATACGTATAAGATAATCACAACTGCAAGATATATGTGTGTGTTTGTCTGTGTGTCTGTGTGTGTGTGTCTGTGTGTGTGTCTAAAGTGAAAAACTAAATGAATTCTTCAACTTTGGCCACCAATTTCTTAGCATGTTAACTTCAAAAGAACCAGAGTCAGACAGACCTTAAGTTTAAGGTGTATAATAATCTTTCAAGCTTCATCAAATCAGCAGCTTTGTGTTGGATCCAGAGTTAAGAGAAACAGCGTACTTACATACGCAATGGGCCTGATCCAGAGCTACGGGCGCCGTCGCTAGTACGGTGGCCGTAGCCGTACTGCGCATGCGCCGGGCAGATGTTGCCCGGCGTCACTATGGAAACGCCCGATCGTAGATCAGGCGTCCATAGTAGCGCCGTAGGGACGCTGGAGGGGACGTCCTCCAGCGTCCCTACGCTCACGTTACTGCTGGTGGGCGGGGGGAGGTATAAGGAAGGGGCCATACGCCCGCACAGGGGGAGTGCCAGGGGGGGGCAGCGATGTAACGCTGATTGTTAGCACGCTCAGCGCTACATCGTACCTCTGGATCAGGCCCAATGTGTGTAAGTCAGCTTGGAATTTGTACTCTGCATGGGCAGTACCAGTTTTTCCACAACAGAACGGAATTCAGCCTCTGCCCAGGGGAATGGCCCACTCACCATGCTTGGGTATTGCCACATAAATTGTACAGTAAGGGCTTGGTTAAATATTCCTCACAGAGGGCCAGCTCCAGACCTAAGTTCACTTTGAAGTACGATCTCGTAGCATATTTACACGATTGTAAGTACTATGCACTCCTCCGGGCACTCCCCTTGGTCACGCGTCATTTACTTAATTTACGAGTACCAAACCCTACCTTAACTTTTCCTTACGTAACTACGGTCCTACGTAATGGATTTTCGCACGTAACTGCCTAACCCGACCCATGCTGTACAATTTAAATGCCTCCCCCAGCCTACAATGCGTATTTCTGGCTGTTGTATGGGCGGTTCGCCCCTTCATTCGATCAGAGTTACAATGCCTAACATCTGCCACGCGCATGCACAGTGCATACAAATAGGCAAAATGACGCATTCAGCCAGTGTAATTACGCTCTCTTACTGAACTCAGGATCTGGCCCTGAGATGCTAAGGAATACTTAAGTTAGGAAACTGGGCAAGGATTTGCCATGTAGGAGAGCAGTGGAAATCCCTGTTCTCCTGCATGCAGAATATTGGATGCCAAAATCCATACATTAGCTTCTGCAACTGAGGCTAACGTACGGATATAACCCATGACTCTGAATTAGGTTCTTTGTTATATAAGTGTTTAGTACCTTTAAGGT